>NW_021028016.1:176397-303898 GCF_004153795.1 Camellia sinensis
GAAGTATTTAATCTAGCTTGCGTAGTTACATGTAATTTGTATTATTATTTGGTCCCTCCGAGGTGAGGGCATATTCGTAATCAAGTGTGCTGCGTGTGGTGTGCATTGTTCCAACCCCTCACTCTTTCTTCCCTTTTTATTTCCTGCTTATGAGGGTAGATTAAACTACATTTTATTTTAGCAACCTTATGCTATGCCATGCCGTGCATTTCATGCATTTGTTGACATGCACTCAGGCTCGGGAACATCATTGCTAACTGCATTCTTGTACTTTAATTTCAAAATTGAATATGTGCATCAATCTGATTGCATTCTCACATGCCATGCTTAGGTAGCCAAGGCCTACTTCATATGCAGCACGTATTGTGTAGTCATTTATGCAACCTCTAACATTGAAATCTTAGGACATTTTCATCAAAAATCTGTTTCTCAAAACGATTTGCCGGATTTGGACTCTTTGGTTCAGATTTAGAACCGCGACAACAAAAATCGCGAGTCCGAACTGTAGTAGCGAGGTCCCCCTCCGCGGGCGCGTCTACACTAGCGCAACTGTCATAACCACGATCTCTTTTGAATTCTGTGTCGCCATAAGTCCTGCCTCAATCAATGGGGAACACTAGCTTTTCTGTACCAATTCTCTGAACTCTCTGAACTGAAAGGGAAAACAAGCAGCATTTCAGCCCAAACGGATCTAATATAGGTGTAGCCGAACAACTGTACTCTATTACTGATTACTGTTCCCCAGAATCACTGTCCCCAAAGCTGAACCTGATACCCGCAGATAACTGATTCTCAACAACACTGATACTGGTGCCCTCGGGCCCGCTACTCAAATTTGCAAGCTGATATGTACGTTCCTGTAGAGATACACTCTAAAAGCACATAGCAAGTAAAGAGAGCCAAAACACCCCTATGTTGGGGTAGGGTTTCCCTGTCCTATTTTGTCAGGAGCTTGGGTTTCATTATGCACGCAGCAGTTTCAAACAACCTATAATCGGGTAAGCAACCTATCCTAGCTTGGAATGGTCACTATGGATCCGAATATGCACTAGGTCGAATGGTCGAAAAGGGTGCCCTGGTAAAACCGGGGTTTGTGTTCCCATACTGTCAGAGCCCATAACCGGTCAG
This sequence comes from Camellia sinensis, assembly GCF_004153795.1. NCBI lineage: Eukaryota > Viridiplantae > Streptophyta > Magnoliopsida > Ericales > Theaceae > Camellia > Camellia sinensis. The sequence continues at coordinate 177,526 of NW_021028016.1, forward strand.
CCTTATGGTCATGCCTTGACAAGACAAGCCTCCGGCAAACCGTTCAGGAATGGCAGATGGAAAATGCGGTGTCCTAGGCGCACCAATGCACATGCAATGCAAAGAGACACATAAATGAAATCAAAACAGGATATCACGAGTTCGAGTCAAGCTCTCTAAAATTCCCCAGCAGAGTCACCAGAAACTGTAAACGCGCCCGCGGGCCTCATGCTACAGTTCGGACTCGATTTGTGTCACGGTTCTTAATCTGAACCAAAGAGTCCAAATCCGACAAATCGTTTTGAGAAACAGATTTTTTGAAAAGAAGTGCCAAACATGGACTGCTTTGCCATATACAGAGTCGCCACCTAAATATTTTTTAATGTGGAAATTTAGGAAACCCTGACTCGGTGCCAAAGGCCACGTGCCCGTCATTGCCAAAGTTGCCTCGGCTCGGGAGCTTGGGTACGATTGGGGAAGGTCAGCTATGGGCACCCCCTCTCGCCCGATCCGAAGATCGGCCTCTACTAACCGTGATATCCAATTTTGAAAACGTTACGTGTTCTTATTCCATTTATTAGCCTAGAATTACTATGTTATGCGCACAACACACAAGTATAGACTAGATTGCCTAATTTGGAAATAAACATTGCATATCCGTTTGTCTTAAAAAATATTTTGGAATTTGCTACTCGCAAGTAGGCTAAAATACGGATTTCAATGAGTTTTTCCAACTCAAACAATCCAACCTTCATCCACAGGCATTTAAACAGTTTATCACATAAGCATCTAGCCACATGGTAAGCATGCTGTCATGATAGCATTCACACTCATGCGAGATGCTAAAGCATAAACACTTACATCGTACTCTATGCCAAAACAATAAACTAGTTAGCAAACATGCGTGGTCCTAGTTTATGTCAAATTGACTAATGCAGTGTATACAGGATGCAATTAGAGTAGGCTCGGCTAACCTAAGCATGGCATGTGAAATGCAGTCAATTGATGCACGTATTCAATTTGGAATTGAAGTACGATTGCAGTTAGCATGATGTACCGAGCCCGGTGCATGCAAGACAAATGTATGGATGCACGCATGCATAGCATAAGGTATGCTAATTTAAACATGACCTATTACTAACCATCAAAGCAGGTAAGTAAAAGGGAAGAAAGACGTGGGGTTGGAAGACATGCACACACTTACCCACACTTATTACAAATTAGGCCTCGCTCAGAGGGACCAAAAGAATAATACAAATAATTAACCTACAAGCTAATTAAATATTACAGACCATCTAATTAGCTAAGCAAATTAACTAATCTAGGGAAAACAGATAAATTGCCTCGGGAGGAGAGCTCGATGCAATGCATGCTCGGTCCTGCTCGGAAGTGCACCGCCATGGCTAGGCTGCCTCTGTTTTCCATGATATACTCCTCTGGAGACTGTTAAATTCTCAGGACTGCTTCCTTGGACATTGGGGGACACCACCGGCTGAATAAGATTGCCACCGGCAGTGGAATGTGGTCACCGGCCATTGGTGAAGCCATCGGCCTACGGAGGATTGCCGGTCGGCACTTGGCACTGCCGGTCGGCAGAGGGTTCCTGCAGAACCTGCAATTGACAGCAACAGACGGCAAGGCAGAGCATGGCGATACAATTCAAGCAATGTATGCACCAATCATGTCCCTTATCATGGTAACGACTCAAAGGAGCATGCTCCTTGGTTCTCGGACCATCAATCGCGCATTTCCATGCGTGATGGCCCAAGAGACCAAGTGTGCACATTTTGATGTCAAGTGCAATGCAAAACAACAAACCAAAGGGACTTGACCTCCATCATGGCTTGGTCAAGAGGTAGAGCATGCATGCCAATGCAATGCAATCCTAATCATGCGAGCTAGCGTGCAACATGAGCATGCAAGCAAGTGATGTACACTAGGTACACAAACTATGCAAACAAGCAAACAAGCATGCAAGGCATGAGGTAGTACAACCAACAAGCATGCAAGGCACAATGTGGGTGTTTAAGCGTGTAAACAAACATGTGACTTCATTCAATCATGCAAGTTCAATTATGCTACAACTCACCAATATGCTACAACATACAAGGAGTACATGCAACAAACAAAGAGATGGACTTAAACATGATTTGGGCAGCTCTAAATAGGCCCAAAACAGTGGCCATAGTGCTATGAAATGAGGGCTAAATGACATGCAAACATGCATGCACACAAGGACCAACACTTAAGCATAAAAAGGCAACTCTCAAGCACACTTGAAAGAGGCATAACATGGACTAATGGCATGCAAGGTAAACATTGAAAATCATGTTACAAAAGGTGCTAAGCCAATTAAACAAGACAAACAAGGCATGCAAACAAAGCCAAAAACCCAAGGCAAGCCAAGAGGCTTAAACCAAGACTAAATCAACCAAGCCTTACAAGGCTAAGAGGACTTAAAATAGGTCTAGTGCAAACCTAAACAACACCCAAGGGACACCTAGATGGCATCTAAATGGCTCAAAATCAAAAGCATGCACAATGACCAAAACATGGAGCATGCAAGACAAGCTTCCAAAGCTTCAAAGAGGTGTCCAAAGCAAGCATACAAGCATGTCAAAGGGACTGAAATTATGCTATAAATGATGCCAAATCATTAAAACAAAGCAAGTAAAGCATGCTACATACTCACACACTTAAGGCCAACAGGCCAAAATGCAAAGGGGGCATGTAATGCATGGCAAAGACGACCCAAACAACTATGGACAGACCTTAAACATGGCAAAATAAGCACAAAAGCTTCACAAAGCTAGGCCTAAAACATGCTTGAACAAGGGTTTACAACCTAAGGCATATTAAGGCCTAAACATGGCATTACAAGGTAGGTATGCTAAGCATGCATGGTGTACCAAAACCAACAAAAAACAGAGGAATATTATGACATAATAAGAACAAAAATCAGCTAAGGCATGGTCAACATGAAGCTTAGTCACCTCTGAAATCCCTCAAGATTTCAGTGGTGAGGAGGCCCAAACACCAAGGTCCCGGAGCTCACTCAAAATAGCACAAAATGGGCCCTTTCAAGGCCTAAGAGGGGTCAAACACCTCCAAACCACAAAACACTCTAAATAAACTATTTAGAGGGCCTCAAAACAGAACTTTTTTATGTTCTACACTAAGCACAAAAACAGCTCAAAGATGGGTAAAAATACAATGGAAAAATGAGGAATAAAAGGGCAAGTTCTTACCCTTGAAGACCCTCTTCAACAATGGTGGACCAGCTGCTCCTCCAAGCTCAAAACCACCCAAGAACCTCAAGAACAACCTCTTAGAACCTCAGTAGCTAACGTAAGGTGAAACACTATGTGTTTGTGTGCAATAGTAAGACACAAATACACTTAAGCACACACAAAGGTAAAAAGAGGGAGAGAAATAGAGATAGAATATGTATGGAACCCTAGACCTAAAACCCGAGCTCTCACATAACTTTTCCCTCTAAAATGTCTAACCCTAGGACAAGGAGAAGAGTTCTCCTCTTATAGAAGTCCTCATTTGCAAAGCTTTCCAAACAAGCTTCTTAGAGGGAAATCCCTCCATACACGTGTATGGAGGGAAGCAGAGTGGGTGCCAACTATCACAGCTGGCACAAAATATCTACAAAAAGTAGATGAACAGTAGTCGGCTGCTCAAAATTGCCATTTTGACAAAATGGACTGCTGACCGGCAATAAAGAATGCCGACCGGCAATATACATTGCCGATGGCAACAAAACACCAGCCGGTGGCCTCTGGCCATGGCCGGTGATGTTTGGGGATGCCTCACAAGGCGTTCCCTGCCACTCCAAGGCAAAACACAAGTGTTTGGTGCAAAACCAAACACTAAACAGTTGAGTTCGGAGATCCTGAGGCAAGGCGCGTAGCCGAGACCTCCGGGAACTCCAAACGAACACAAACTTGGATGATCACCGGGTGTTCAAACGGTGACGTCCAAGTCTTGACGACGGTCAAAAATGGGGTGTCTACACCATGCCTATCAATGCACCGGATTCTCCCTCTGAGTTCGACGTAGACCCTATAGCATTGAAGTTGAGCAAGCTTGAGAAGTTGTTCATGAAGTCCCAAGGGGTAAAGACCATCCCTGATATTGAGGATGGGTATACCGACGCAGCCGTGATGCTACCGGACCGATTCAAGATGCCACACATTGACCGATTTGATGGGTCTGGGGACCCCATGGTGCACCTGAGGTTGTTTTCAAATATCTTAAGGTCGATGGGCCTCACCAGACTACAGAGGCTATCTTTGTTTGGCCGGACCCTGTCGGGTGTGGCGGCCATCTGGTATGCAAAATTAGAAGACGATGTCAAGAGAAACTGGGATGAGATGGCCGAGGCGTTCATTGCACACTACTCTTATAATACGCAAATCGAGATTACGACCCGTGATCTTGGACAACAAGGCAGGAGCCTAAGGAGAGGTTTTAAGAGTTCGTAACCAGATGGAGGGCCAAGGCCTCCATGATGACCCTAAGGCCCACCGATAAAGATCAAACTCGGATGATTGTGCGCAATCTCCAGCCTAAGCTGATGTAGAAAATGATCGTGCTCCCCTTCCCTACCTTTTCAGATCTGCATGAGATGGGAGTACAGATTGAGGATGCCTTAAAGTAGGGTTTGATTGACAATGATTGAGAGCAACCCAGGAGAACTTTTAACAGCAACACTAATGCAGGCCCGAGCGATGCTACAACTACAAGAGCCTCAGAAGTGAGCATGGTCACCACCATTCCCCCTCTAAGAACCATGGCAGCTACGCAATTCTCCGGTGCGTCCGGAAGCAACACACAAATAGCTAAATACCAACCCAAAAACCAAAGAACCTTCGCTCCACTATATATGCCCCTGTCCAAAGCTCTAGGGGTTTTAATCAAAAAAGGGCACTTGAAGCCCCTAGAGCTGCGGCCATTACCGAAAAAACTTCCCCCTACCCATAACCCAGCCAAGTATTGTGGATTTCACCAGCAGCACGATCATAACACCGACCAATGCTTCCGATTATGTCATGAGATTCAAGATCTCGTTGATAATGGGGTGATTGTGCCTCCAAAAAAGCCCAATGTCACAACCAACCCTCTCCCACCACACAACCAAGCTCCACCTCCCAAACGAATCAACTTTATCCAAATCGAGGTTACGTCATATGACCCCAGCAGCTATATCACCCCGTCCCACCTACCTAAGCCGGATGTGCCCCTTCCTGACTGCACTGACTTGTGCATGTTAGACATCTCCAGAACCCAACCTGAGCCAACGTTGGTGACTGTCGAAGACAGAACATGGGAGACTTCAGTGAAGAATGGTATTGCTGAGTCAAAATCTGAGGAATCTGGGGATTTTGCTGAGAAGGTATGCAGTCCGAGTGACTACATTCTGTCCGTAGGCCAGGTTGGACCAAATGTGGAATTGCCGACAGGGGCAGAGCTTTGTGTGATACAGGGGGATAGATTTGATCAGGGATCAGAGGACTTAGCGGCTGTGGAAAGGGACTTTGCTGACCTCCAGTTTTTCAATGAACAAGACCTAGAGGGCGTGGCAGTCAACTGGTCTGACTTTGAAGAGTCATCAGAGGTTACCGGGTGGCTTGATGACCTACCAGACGTTGTTGAAGAATTTCAGTTGGAACAGGGCTCGGCAGGGGCAACGATATCAGTCATGGCTGGAAGGCCCGAAGATCAGAGTATGTTACCGGAGAGCGCCGGTGCCAAGAATTTCGCTCAGGATCTGGGCATTTTGGGTACAAGGAATTTTGTTCAACAGACTACATTGACGCAGCTAGAACAGGAAAGGAGTGAAGAGTCTGAGAGAATTCGGAAAGCTAAAGCCCATGAGGGGAATGAAAGTGCTCTATACACGAGAACAGGGAGGGCTGCGAGCATATGGACGGGAGGTACTGCGAGTACGAGAACAGTCATGCCGGAGCTAGACAGGTGTCTGTCGGCTGCTGACGGAATGTAGTGGAAGGACGATGATTTATGTCTTGCCCACACGGATGAGGATTGGGGGAACAATCAACCAGACGATACCTGATACATCGGCGAAGTCGATCATATGACTAGAATCGGGTTGTATTTTATGCCCCCACATCTAGATTAGCCAGAGGCATCGGGGAAAGATAAGGAGACGGAGAAACAAAAAGAGAAGCAACTCGAAGAAGAGGTTGTACTAAAGCAATTGAAAAAGATACAAGCAGACATCTCCATCTGGGGACTGTTTATGGCATCTCGTGTTCATCGACAGGCCGTCCTATCGACAATGGACAAGGCTAAGCTCTCAATAGACACCACGCCCGAACAGCTGGTGGGTTTAGTTTTTCCAGGAGGGGCTACCCCGATGTTGACTTTCTCAGACAAAGAGTTGCCACTTGAGGGTGCGAACCATAACAAGCCACTCTATATCTCTGTGGAGTGTAGAAACAAATGGATACCCGTGGTACTTGTCGACACAAGATCCGCGATAAATGTGTGTCCGGCAAGAACCGCATATGCGATCGGTTTAAAGACCACGGATTTTGTGCCAACAGCCCAGGTGATTCGGGCATATGATAACACGAGTAGAGAAGTAATGGGGATAGTGCAAATTCAGACCAAGGTTGGGCCGGGACAGCATGAGGTAGACTTTCACGTCTTAGAAGTTCCTGCGACCTTCAATCTACTTTTGGGGCGGCCGTGGTTGCACCAAGTAAAGGCAGTTTCGTCCACTTTGCATCAGATGGTGAAATGCCCCAATGGGAAAGGAGTAGCCATTGTTTTTGGGAATTCATCGATCCATCCACTGCCGGAGGTGTCTACACCAGTCCTAGAAATTAAGCACGGTATGGAGGATGTGTTCTTATCCGGTTTCACTCTGGTTGAGGCCCGGGTCGTACAGGACATTTTGACTGTTAATGAAGGGGTGTATGTCAGTGTTCAATCAGTATACCTCATGAACAAACTTCAACACATCCCCGGGACGGGATTGGGAAAGAGAGGCCGGAAGGGTGTTGCAGCATTGGCCGAAGTGCCACACAACCCACACACCTTTGGCTTGGGTTATCTGCCCACCAAAGAGGATTGGGTAAGAAAAGGCAGGGGGATTTCTGGGAGAGCCAAAGCAAAAAGGGCAGGGAAGCCTTTTGAGTTAATGCACCGACCCATCCAGGGTACCCTAAACGGACGCTTCGTCCGGGAGGGCGAGGATTTTCCGTTCTGCGACTTCCCAGAGCCATGGCTGAATGCCAAGAGGAAGCGCGTGCTAGGATTTGAGATCTTCTTCGACTTGCAGTTATCCGGGGATGATGTTGCCAAGGAGCAGATAGACCCATCAGCTAAGAGTGAGCAAAATGAGGCAACGGGTTCCGAGAGCACTGAAAATGAAATGGGGGTAGCACTGGCTTGTCTACTTTCAGATCCTCCGATCGAACAGAAGCGCTTGGGGGATAACTTCTCGATATGCGTGATCGGGAATGAAACGGTTGCGGGCCTACCAGCAAACATTTTGGATGCATTTATCGCACCCTCTCTCATTTGGCAGCATAAAGAGGGATTTTTGTCAAGCAGCACCGGGTCAGGTACTGAGTCGGAATCTGATTCCACCGAGTCTTGTGAGTCGGAATCAGGTTCCAGCTCGACTGAGTCTGAGTTCGGTATTCCGGGGGCTGACAACCCGGATGCCACAGTCCTCTCCAAGTCGTCTTTTTCTTTGTCTTTTGAGTCTGTTGTAACTGAAGAATCGGACGATTTGGATGTGCTTAATGAGAATGATGTGGCTGTGGTTTCTGAGTACTTTTCTGTGCCCTTGATTTATTGCATTAACTCAGACTTTCAAAACTTTGATGAAAACGATGAGGAAGGAATTCCTTCGATTTTGCAATGCTTAATTGAGCAAGAGCAGGAGAGATTTGTTAAACCCTTAGTTGATGAAATCACTACGGTGAATGTGGGTATTGAGGAGGACCCGCGGCCGGTCCAGATCGGGTCCACGTTGTCTTCAGAGGAACGCGAGCGCTTAGTCGCTTTAATAAAGGATTTCAAAGATGTTTTCGCGTGGTCCTACGAAGACATGCCTGGAATCGATCCTGAGATTGTACAGCACCGGATCCCTCTTGACCCCGAGGCCCAACCCATCAAGCAGAAACATAGAAGGATCCGCCCGGACTGGGCCCTCAAGATTAAGGAAGAGGTCACCAAACAAATCGACGCAGGGTTCCTGCTGGTATCTTCATACCCGACTTGGTTGGCCAATATTGTTCCGGTGCCGAAAAAGGTTGGTAGGATCAGGGTATGCGTGGATTTCAGGGATTTGAATAGAGCCAGTCCAAAGGACGACTTTCCTTTACCGCATATTGATGAGTTAGTAGACTTCACAGCGGGGCATGCTTTGCTTTTGTTCATGAATGGCTTCTCAGGCTACAATCAGATAGTGATGGCGCCTGAAGATCGGGAGAAGACTACTTTCACTACCCCGTAGGGGACATACTGCTACAGAGTAATGCCATTTGGGTTGAAGAATGCTGGAGCTACATATCAACGGGCCGCGACCACAATATTACACGACATGATCCACAAAGAGGTAAAGGTGTACGTGGATGACATGATTGTCAAGTCCAAAGAAAGAGAGGGCCACTACATCGCTTTACAAAAGTTCTTCCAAAGGATCAGAGAATTTCGGTTGCGGTTGAATCCTCAGAAGTGTACGTTTGGCGTTATAGCGGGAAAAATGCTGGGGTTTCTGATTACACAGAGAGGTATCGAAGTCGACCCTTCCAAAATCGAGGCCATCTTAGAAATGCCACCACCAAGGACTGAAAAGGAGGTGCGAGGCTTTCTGGGTAAAGTGCAATTCATAAGACGGCTTATCTCAAAATTAACCTTGACTTGTGAACCACTTTTTGGTCTCCTGAAGAAAGGAACGAAGTTCTAATGGGACAGCCGATGCCAAGCTGCTTTTGAACAGATCAAGGAATACTTACAGAACCCACCCGTGTTGTCACCACCTGAACCGGGGAAGCCGTTGATATTGTACCTTTCAGTAACTGAGACTACAATGGGTTGTATGCTCGCGGAAGAATTAGAGGACAAGGTGGAGAAAGCTATCTACTATCTGAGCAAGAAGATGCTAGAATATGAGACTCGCTACACACCGTTGGAAAAGGCTTGCTTTGCCTTGGTGTGGGCTACCAGGAAGTTGCGGCATTACCTGTTAGCTCACTCCGTAATGTTGGTTTCACGACTCGATCCCATCAAATATCTTTTTGAGAAACCGGCACTTACGGGTAGGCTAGCTCGTTGGTTGCTGTTGCTTTCCGAATTTGATCTGAAATATGTGACGCGCAAGTCAGTCAAGGGAAGGGCAGTAGCAAAATTCTTAGTCGATCATCCAGTGGAAGGGGGTGAAGCAGTTGAATACTTATTCCTAGATGAGGCCATGTTGCATATCGAAGATGAGTCTTGGACGATGTATTTTGACGGAGCATCAAACCAGTATGGGTATGGGATAGGGGTATTGCTGATAGCACCCGATAATTCCCGTATCCCTTTAGCATTTAAACTCCGATTCAAAGTCTCGAACAATGAAGCAGAATATGAGGCATGCATTTCCGGTCTAGAAGCAGCCCTGGAACTAGGGGCAAGACGGTTGGACGTCATTGGGGACTCAAACTTTGTTGTATCCCAAGCTAAGGGGGATTGGAAAGTCGAAGAAGAAAAGATGATAATGTACCATCAGACCTTGGACCTACTGGTTTCTCGGTTTGAGAAGCTAAACTTCACTCATCTACTAATAGAAAACAACAGGTTCGCAGATTCACTAGCAACTCTATCTCCCATGATAGGCATCCCATTTGGAGTCCGGATGCGTCTAGTCATTATCGACCAGAAATTTGTGCCGGCTTACGAGTCGATTGCCGCTATAGATGAGGTTCAAGATGAGAACGCCTAGTATTACGATATTTGGGATTTCTTGGAGAAGGAAGCGTATCCACCAGGGGTAAATGCCAAGGATGAAAGGGCAATCAGAAGAATGGTCGTTCAGTTCATCATCTGCGGAGGTAAATTGTACAAGAGAGGTTATCTGGGAATGCATAAGTTGTACGTTGAAGCTGAAGAATCAAAACGCCTGATGGAGGCCATCCATAGAGGGGAATGCGGTGCGCATATGAACGGGGTAAAGCTAGCGCGAAAGATCCTCAGACAAGGTTATTATTGGTCCACCATGGAGGAGGATTGTATCGGCTTTGTTCGGCGATGCCACAAATGTCAGATCCATGCAAACCGCATGAACATTCTGCTGTCGAAGCTATACAATATGACTTCGCCATGGCCTTTTTCGGTTTGGGGAATCGATGTGATCAGGGCTGTCACTCCCAATGGATCGAATGGGCATGAGTTTATCTTAGTCGCGATAGATTATTTCACGAAGTGGGTTGAGGCCCAATCTTATGCGGTGTTAAAGGCGTTGCACGTTGCAAAGTTTATGAGAAACAACATCATCTGTCATTATGGGGTCCCAAACAAGGTCATTTCAGATAATGGTTCCCACTTCAAGAAGGAAGTGATTGACTTGTTGGAGAAATATAACGTGGCATTTCATAAGTCATCCACATACCGGCCGCAAACCAATGGAGCAGTTGAGGCTGCAAACAAGAACATCAAGCACATACTGCAGAAGATGGTGGAAACCTACCGGGACTGGCCAGATAAGCTGTCGTTTGCTCTGTGGGGCTACCGGACTTCAATTAGAACATCTACTGGAGCGACTCCGTATTCATTGGTTTATGGGATGAAGGTTGTTCTACCTATTGAAATTGAGATTTCGTCATTGAGAGTACTGGCTGAGTGTCAGATAGCCGAGGCAGGTTGGCAGCAGAGCAGGTTCAAGGAACTCATGCTCTTTGACGAAAGAACTGTACCATGTTCAAGGTTATCAGCGCAGAACTGCCTGGGCTTTCAACAAGAAAGTTAAGTCCAGGAATCTAAAGGAAGGAGATTTGGTGCTTAAGGATAACCGAGCTCCCATCCACGACCCTAGGGGCAAGTTCAGACCCAATTGGACTGGTCCCTACATCATCAAGTCTATTTGGTCGGGTGGAGCAGTCGTTCTGATGGACCTAGATGGCCTAGAGTTCTCCCAACCGATCAATATAGACAAGTTGAAGAAATATTACCCCTGAGAGGCTCACTAGGCCGAAAACCCGGAAGGGCGACGTAGGCAAAAGTTAGAGCATTGAAAAATTTGAAATTATAAAATCTGAGCTCGCAAGGTTGAAAACCCACAAAGGGCGGCCTTGGAAAAAGTTAAAGCGCAAAAGGAGAGTGAAAATACTCGAGTGAACCCAAGCCTGAACTACGTAAGGCTTGATTCCCATCTTTGGGATACGTAGGCAACTTCATCCAGAAGTTTTTCCATAAACCTTTCCCCGATCAACTTTGTCCATTTGATCATCTCGGCCATCTTTTTCTATCCAACATTCGAGAGTTCGGTTATGATCTCCGGTGCAGTGCTTTTCAGACTAGGGGCAACTTTCCGTTGCCATGAAGTGCTGCGGTACTATTCAGACTAAGGGCAACTTTCCAGTTGCTAGGATCCAAGATTGTGCATCTCAGTGACAGATTTCAGGCATGTCCAACTCTGATCCATATCAAAAATGACTTGGAAAAGTTTTGATAAAAGTTGACTGTGTTCAAATTAATCTTTTTACCACTTAGACCATTTTTGGACCAAAGCGAAAAAATTTCAGTACCCACAACCTTCAATTTCATTGATTTCAATACAGAGTTCTCCTGCTCTTGCATACAAATTGAAGTTGCTTTTTTATTACATTCATAAAGAAAACTTGAAAGTTCTAATAAAGTAATAAATTCGGGGCATAGATAAGTCAGGTGCTCCTACCCCCCCTCCCAGAGCTGGTCGAAGCCTCCGATGCCATGCTGGGCCCAATTTGTGCCTCTTCATTGAGCCAATCTATGCACTCATCAGACAAAGTGCAACTGAAAGTGGGAGCGGGGGCCAGGAGTTCTGTAGTCCTCCACGCTGTGGCGTACCGAGCAAGCTGCACACCTCGGACTGGGAATGCAGCTGGGTACTCTATTCCCTTCGGAGGGCAAATCTGATCATGGCCGAACTGGCACTGGAACCAAAATGGGAAGTAGAACACACAGTGAGTTAAGCCAATCAATTGAATCCCAGTCTGCCGAGACATGCTGTAACTCATTGTCGGTAGATTAAGACAGGCGCACCGCCAAGCATTACGGTCTGCGGACAAGCGGCACATCCAATCGAACCACCATCCCATATCAAGGGCATTGACTAGGCGTTGCCAGAAGAAGTAACCACGAGCTGAGTATGCCGGGCAAGAGTCCACAACCTGCAACTTGTTCATCAACCACACCTGGGAAGGGATGAAAAATGAGAGAATAAAGAATAGAGAGATGCACGATGAGAGATAAGTGAGAAAATGGTTTCATAAGAAACACCGAGCCTGAGGGCCGAGTGATGTGAGCAAATACATATGTAAGATTGGGTGGGAAACATTACCTGCAGCAATAGCGGACTCCTCGCAAATCTGGTCGTCTCTCGGCGATAAAAGGCGTCTAAGCCCATTAACGTCTCAGCCAAGGTCATGGCAATGCAGTTCTTTCCCTCGTTTAAGCCTTGGGCAACCTCGATCAACCGAACACTAGATCGTCCGGAGCCTGAGGCCAGAAAAAAGTAAGATAACGTGCACAAACAAAGGGCATGTCGCAGAAAGCCTTGCCAATGATGGTCGCCGCAGTCACCGGCATCAGAAAATCGACAAATCAAACTCGGAATATCCAGCATTCCATCACAAATCAAAGAGCAAGCATCGTGCATCGTGAGCCCACACATTCGCCTTAAGGCTTGGGCGTGGCCGAACCGAAGCTGAGGCAAGACTTCTTCATTACGCTCAGATTCCATCAGAGCTCGGAAATCTTCAATTGTAGGACACACTTCTTGCCCGCCAAAGCTAAAGACATGTGTTACCGGGTTCCAAAACCTCGCCACGGCATGAAGGAATGGAAAGTGCAGTGGGGTACGACCCAGCGTGAGTAGTGCATTTACGCCAAAGCCCCGGAAATTCAACTTTTCCGAGCAGTCCAAGTTAGCAATCCAAGATGTGAGATTTTGGGCAAGAAACTCTTCCATTTGGAGCAAATCAGTGTTGAATTGAGGGAAATTACGACGCTGAGGCCTTTTGTAGAGGATAAGGTGTGGGTGGAGGACAGGTGTCAACATTCTAGTGGTTCTTACCATTTTTGACTGGCCGGCCATACATAGTGCCGACCGACCACCATGTTTGGCCGATCGGCTAGTGATAATGGCCGGTGGCCATTTGTTGTGGCCGGTGACCTCTTTATTTGGTCGGTGGGCTTCCCTCCTACCCTCGAAGTTTTCCATCTGCTGAAAATGCTGAAAATTTGTGGCTGGTTCCACTTCCAGTGTCTTTAGAAATTGATTTTGTGGAGTCACGCCTATTGGCTTATCGAGTTATTGTATATTTGCTTATCAAGTTGTATTTCACTCACTTTAAGTCTTCGTTTTGCTTATCGAGTTGTACTCGCACTTGGTTAGCTTATCGAGTTTCTCTGTTTTGCTTATCGATTTGTAAGTTGGTTCACTACCTGATTATTACGAGGCAAACGCTTGGTTTTTAAACAAAGTTCAATTTCATTCACATTATTATGTGATGCCACGCGATGCGATGCGTAGAAAGTACAAATGTAACACCTTTTTGAACAAAATAGCTGTTTCATTTCCATCATACAAAGTCTTGAAAAAGTAAAACCTGCTTGAAGCAGTGCAATGTTCTTAAACTACCGGCAAAAAGAAAAGTAAAGCAAAAGGGGAGAAAGGCAGCAGAGTATCGGGAGTGATACCAATAACCTCCCCTCGTGGTCGATGCACTTCCCGCGCCTTTGTTCGGGTCAATTATGTGGTTTGGCACCTTCATTACTCAACACAATGCCGGGAATTGCATTCTTGAAACCATAGTAGATCTTCGTGTCGACCTCGAGCCATGTCTCCTATAAATGATGTTCGTTGCGTGCGAGGGGCATTCTTTCCCGTATCCTTTTTCTATCTTGCGAATTCCAAAAATCGCTTCAATTATGTTGTATTACATTGCTTTGTTCTGGCCATAATTGTCACACAAGTTACGCATCCTTTTATACACATTGCATACGTTGTCGCATTGTGCTTTACTTACATGTGTTAAAATTCCTTTTATACACATTCCATGCATTGTCACGTTATGCTTTACTTACATGTGTTCAAATTCCTTCCATACACATTGCATGCGTTGTCGCGTTATGCTTTGCTTACATGTGTTCAAGTTCCTTTCTCTGTAGATTGCATGCATTGTCACATTATGCTTTACTTACATGTGTTCAAATCCCTTTCTATACACATTGCATGCGTTGTCGCGTACGCTTTACTTACATGTGTTTAGGCCTTCATAGCATTGTTATGCTTGCCTTTAGTCGCATTGTTATGCTTCCCACTCAATTTGCGTTGCCACGCACTTTCAATTGCATTGTCATGCATACTGCTAACGATATTGTACCTGTTAAGTTTCTCTCTTTTATAGGCACGATATTGTATGTACGGTTCATTTGAGGCTGGTGCAATCAGACGAACCGAACATGTATTGTATTCTCTGCGTGAAACGTAGCGAGAATTACATAATTCTCTTACATCCTTTCTGCATTGTAGTGTATTTGGATTCATGTTAGACTGCTTAAAACTGTTGCATTTATTGTATGTATATGTTTCGTTACAGCTTTCTTTGCATGCTCATAAATTATGCTCGGCTTCTTGCATTGTTAGTTGCATTTTACCCCTGCCTTTGGGCGCATATCTTTGTTTGAACCTTGTATGCATTGTCCAAGTCTTTGGCCCTGTCAAAAATGGGCCGTCTCTGGGCTTTGACACTCACACCCGTCATTGTTATGACTTTCGAGTTCTGTCAAAGAGGGGCAACTGTAGACACCATTTTTGACCGTCCTCAAGACTTGGATGTCACCGTTTGAACACTCTATGATCATCCACGTTTGTGTTCGTCTTGAGTTTCCGGAGGTCTCGGCTACGCACCTTGCCTTAGGACCTCTCGACTCAATTGTGTTGTGTTTGGTTTTGCACCAAACACTTGTGTTTTTGCTTTGGAGGGCAGGGAATGGCTTGTTGGCCATCCCCACCCGTCACCGGCCACGGCTTAAGGCCACCGGCCGTGTCTTCTTGCCACCGGCCATTGGTGATGGCCGGTCGGCACTTTATGTGGTCGACCGACCATTTAGTTGGCCGATGGCCTCCTTTTCTGGCCGGTACCACATTTTTGCCTCTTGCAGGCATGGTGGATGCCAACTGTGCCAGCTGGGATGCACAGACCCTCCCCCCACACAGGTGTGTGGCTGTTTTGGCCCCTTTGCCCCCTTTTTTTGATCCAAACTTCTTCTAGAAGATTGCACCCTTTGCTCAAGCTTCTTGAGGAAGCTTAACCCTTTCTCTTAGCTTCCTCAAGAAGCTTGGACCTTTGGGATAGCTTCTCATAGAAGCTTGGTCCCTTTGACCCTTTCATTTAGCTTCTCTAAGATGCTTCAAGCCTTTGCCTTGTATATATTAGAGTCCCCTCCTCCTCCTTTGTGTTGGTTCATCAAAATCAGACCTAAAACATTTATATTCTGATATATACATCTTCTCTCTCTATATCTCCCTCTCTCTCTTCATTTGTGTGTGCTTGAGGGCCTAAAAGTGTATTTAGTTCTTAGTTTTGTACTAAGTCACCTACTATTACACCATACTTTGACTTTGGAGGTCTTGAGGGTTTGTTCCTGGAGCTTTGGGTCGGTTTTGATCAGAAAAAGAGGGTTGAGCTTGCTGTTCTTGAAGTGTTCTTCAAAGGTAACACTATTTACTTCATATTCCCCAATCTTGCACTAGTCTTTAACCTATCTTGCATACTGATTTAAGCTTTGTGTATAACTGAAAAAAGTCTTGTATTTGCATGCTTAAGATCTTTCATTAAGGTCATTTTGGTGTTGGGGGTCGACCTCCCCCTCTTAGGCCTTGTTTGGCCCTTTTTGTGCTCTCTTCGATAAGCTTTGGGGGCTTTTGTGCGTTGGCCTTCTCACCACTGAAATCCAATGGATTTTTAGTGGTGAAAAAGGGGTTTTGAAGTCTTTCACAGGAGAGGGACACCCCTCTCCCTTGGTCTCTCTTTTGTTTGCATTTTTGGCCCATAAGGGTAGCATGTATGATTAGTTGTTCTTGGCTTCATTTCAGAGGTTTTTAGGTGTTATTGGGTCATATTATGCCTCTGTTTCTGGTCGAATTAGTGACCCCTTCCATGCTTAATATACTTGCTTTGTATTCCTCCATTTTGCCTAGAAGTGCATCATGTATTTAGTCTACCATGCTCTCATGTTTTGGCCTAACTTGTGAAGTTCTTAGCCATGTCTTACCATGATTGAGGTCTGTTAGGAACATATTTTGGTCATATTTGCCGTGTTTAGGGTAACCCCTTTGTATTTTGGCTTGTGAGCCTTGAGGGTGTGAGTCAGGAGCATGCTTTATTTGGGTTATTTCAGTGATTTGGAATCACTTCTCATGCTATTTCAGTTCCTAATCCATGCTTGTATGCTTGCATTCATCATCCCTTTCATGCCTTGAAGGATTGTTCTTTTATGCCTAGAAATCAGTCATTGTGTATGATACCATGCTTGGGCATTTGAGGCTACCATATCAGTGGGTTTTGGGGTGTATTTTGATGCATAGAAACTCGGTTTTTGGTTGCTTAGTTCGCGCCATGAGTGCTTGGGGTAGGTGTTGAGCAATGCTCTCTTTTGTGGCCTTGAATCCCTTCCATTTTTGCATCCATTCCCTATCCTGTTTTGGCATCATTCTTGGCGTGCTTTTCAGAGTTTAACATGGGTGTTTAATGTCCATGTATGTCACCTTTGAGTGTTCTTGACAGTAGCCCTCCATGCTTGGGTGATGGGCCTTCGTGTGTGCACACTTGCATGCATAATTTGTCTCCTTTTGCATCATCTTTTGGCCACTGTTTTGGGGTGTGGCTGAGGCCTCCCATTTCAGTTTAAGTCCCTCCTTGTGTATAGTTGCATGTTTGACATATTGCCTCTAATTACATGCTTACATTATACCATGCTTGCATCACATGTTAGGTTGCATCGCATTGTAGCATTGCATACTTGGCACATTACATTCTTGCATGATAGGTCACCTTGCATTTGGCATGCCTTGTAACTTAGCCTCATGTTGCATATTTGAGCCATGCTTGTATACATGCATTGCATGGCTTGGTTTGGGGTGTCAAACCAAGCATGAGGGGTGAGGTGCGTTCGTACTCAAAGTGACGAAACACGCCTCAACCCTCAGTCGCCAATGCCCTTGACCCCAACATGATAGGGCATAAGGCATTCATCTCTTTTATGCATACATTTACATTAAGTTGCAAACTTGGTGTCTTAGGCCATCATGCATCGAAATACGTGATTGGTGGCCCGAGTATTGAGGGTCACATTCCCATGAGTCCATACCATGATTAGGAGAGTGGCCATGCATACATTGCTTTGAATTTCCTTGCCATGCACTGTCTGCCCTCTGCTGCTGTCAAAAAATAGGTTTCTGCAGGAAGAAATGGCCGGCCGGCCACATACAGTGCCGACCGACCATCAATGTCCAGCCGGTGGTGTAACTTTTGGCCGATAAGCTCATCCCCATGGCCGGTGAACTTGAATTGTGGCCGGTGACACCCCAGAGCACTCAGAGGGTGATTCAAAATGGGTCTGGGGACTTTTAGAATTTTCAAAGGAGCAAGGCAGTGTAAACAGAGGCAACAGTGGCGTGGCACGGGTTTCCGGGCGGGGCAAGTCAAGCATGCATCATCCTAGCATTCCGAGGCGGGGCTGCGGCCATCTTCTTTCTGCATTTAATTTGTTAATTAAATAGAAGATATGTAATATTTAATTAATTAGAAAAGTTAATTATTTATTTGTTTTGTAATATTTATTTGGACCCTCCGAGCGAGGGCAATTGTATAATAAGTGTGCGTGAGTGTGTGTATGTCTTCCAACCCCACGCCTTTCTTCCCTTTTATTTACTAGTTTTCGATGGTTAGTTTACGGCATGTTTCAATTAGCATACTTATGATAGCATGTTTGCATACATTCATTCGTTTTGCATGCACCGGGCTCGGCGCATCAAACTAACGACATTTTTATTTCAATCCCAAATTGAATACGTGTTAGCTGTTGCATTTCACATGCCATGTTTCGGATAGCCGAGCCTGTCTAGATTGTATCTTTGCTCCTGCATGTGTTACATTAGGCATTTCTGTATAATTAGGACCATGCATGGATTTCTAACATAGCTTTTGGTTTGGCTCGGAGTACTCTGTAAGTCTTTTCGCTTTAGCATCCTTGCATGCGTGTAAGTGCTGCCATGACAGTATGCTTACCATGAGGCTATTTGCTTATATGATATAACTGCTTGAATGCTTGTGGGTGGAGGTTGAATTACCTGAATTGGAATAATGCATTAAAACTGTGAGTTTTAAGCCTACTAGATGGTGGCAAAACCATGTTTTCTAAGCCCACCCAAAGGTGGCAAAATCTGCATTTTAGACAACTTATGAGTAGCACACCGTTTTCAAAACAAACATGAAATGTTTTGTTCCAATTCAGGCGATCCAGTCTATACTTGTGTGCTGTGCGCATCACATGGTAAATCTAGGCTACTAACCGGAATAAGAACGCATGTGTTTACAAAACTAGATATCATGGTTAGTAGAGGCCGATCATCGGATCGGGCGGCGAGAGGGGGTGCTCATAGCTGACCTTCCCCAATCGTACCCAAGTTCCCGAGCCGAGACAACTTTGGTGATGACGGACACGTGGCCTTAGGCAAATGAGTCAGGGTTTCCCAAATTTCCCTAAAATAAAATATTTAGGTAGCGACTCTATATCTGGCAAACCAGTCCATGTTTGGCACTTCTTTTCTAAAAATCTGTTTTCTCAAAACGATTTGCCGGATTTGGACTCTTTGGTTCAGATTAAGAACCGTGACTAAAATGGAGTCTGAACTGTAGCGTGGGGCCCACGAGCGCGTCTACAGTGTTGCACACAAGTGTAAACTAATTTGCAAAAGTTGGAACATTTGACTTCATGTTTGTTTTGAAAAAGTTGTTTTGAATACGCGTCACTTGAACAAGTGAGCTTGTATGCACATTTGATCAAATCATTCCAATTTGAGCAATTAGCCTTCATCCACCTGCATTCAAACATATACATCACTTAAGCACATAGCCTCGTGGAATCATGCTTGACATGGCAACAATTAGACTTATGCAATATGATAAAGCAATAAGTGCTCACCTAGTACTCCAAGACATGCCAGAACAAAGCAAAATAATTAGAAAACATGCATGCCCCTAACTAATGCAAAATGACTAATGCAACACATGCAATATGCAATTAATAGGCTCGACTGCTAACATGGCATGTCAATCAATTTGATAGCATGTGGTTTAAGCACATTTTCAAAGAAGTAATAAATAATGATGTGAGTTTGAATGATGCACTGAGCCTAATGCATGCAAGACAATAGATGCAAATCACGGGAAATGCTTAAACAAAATATGATGCTTTAAACTAACCATCATAGGTGAATAAATAAAAGGGAGAAGGACGTGGGGTTGGAAGAAATACACACATTATTACGTATTTGCCCTTGTGCAGAAGGGTTTGAATGGATGTCCTAGCTAATTACTGTGAATTAACTAACTATTACAAACGGAATGAAATAAATTAACCACACTAGCTAATTAGGACAAAATGGCCCTCGCACAAGAGGGTCCGAATAAATGAATTAGCTAAGATACTTAACTAATTATTACAAAGCTGAATTTAACAAACTATTGTAGCTAATTAAATAATTACAACACAAAATTAATTACTCTAACTAATTGGTTACAATGAAAAATTAACTAGCTACATTTAACTAATTAATTATAACACAGATATAATAATACAAAGGACTAAGTAAGTAGCTATACTATAGAATTAATTAAGCGTAATTAAGCACTATAACTAATCTGCCCCGAGAAGTAAAGAATGTTCATGCATGAAGGTGGTTTCCACCTGAAAATGCCTCTGGTTTACTGCCAAAAGGGTTTTGTTTTGCAGTTAGAAACTTGCACTGTTTTGCCTCAGCCTCTGCTCTATTCTGTAGGAAAAATGGAACTGCCTAGCTGAAAAAGGTGGTGGGCAAGCCTGTAGTAGTGGACAGTTGTATAGAAAAAGTGCATAGCCGACCACCAGTTTGGGGTACTGTCTTGCTGCAACAAATAACAAACAGAGCACAAACAGGGCATGTTCAGGGGATGTCTGTCGACCCTACCTCTTTTTATCATCAAACAGCTCAAATGAGGGCTAGGCTTGATTTGCAAGCCATTAATCGACGTAAATTCATTGTGTGATGATTTATGAACCAAGAGATACAATTTCAATAAATGCACAATGAAAGACCCACTAACCTCCTCCCTATCATGATATTGATCAAGGGAGGTGGTCGACATTGATTCTTGAAACGTTTTCATCACTAACAAATATGAAATGGCCCGAGACTCAATGGGTTCAATTAACGTCCGATTGAACCCACACCATTTTATTATCTTGCCCCATTTTTATTCCAATTCCTTTTCTTAATCATTTGAGTCTAAAATGACGATTAAGTCCACTAATGGAAAGAAGTGTCAAACAAAGGAATGTTTTGGGCATGAGAGAGATGTCATGCCGTTGGTAATGAACCTCCAAGGAGATTAAATCATTACGCACACCAATCTCTATCTCAAGCTTAAACAAACATTCAGTTTGAAACGACTCTCAAAGCAAAGAAGAAACCAAGAAATGAGAGGAGTACGGAGATGATTAGAGATGAAAACAAGTATGGAAAGCTTGAAATAAGTGTTATCAACTCAAATAGGTTGGTGTCTAATGCCTAAAATACCAAACCTATGAGGATCGTTACACTAGAAGCATGCAATACAAAGCATAAATGACATGAACAACTCAAAAAGGTCCTAAAATAGGCTAAAACAACACTAAAATTAAGGTAAAAACATTTATACAAGCAAGCTAAAATAATGGAACAAGTAAGCTAGTAAACAAGCCAAAGGAGGGGAGGCTAACCCTTTTATTTTTGGGACTTCAAAACCATATTTTAGCCTTTGAAAAACCTCTGAAAATCAGTGGTAAAAAGCTCAAAAGGAGATAATTAAAAGGTGGGAAACACAAGGGAAAAAGCCTAGAAGACAAGGGTCAAAGAGGGGTGGTCCACTCCTGTACCCTTAATGACTTTAAACCCCAAGTTTAAGGCCACAAATATAGTTGAAAAACAGTACAAAAATAGCAATAAATAATGGAAAGAAATAGAGGAAATAAGCTTGGAATTATACCTCTTGAAGAGGAGTAACCCATTGGAATTATAAACCACCAATTCTACACTCTCAAGAGCTAAAATGCAAGCTCAACCGCCTCAGCAAAGAACCCTCATGGTTTGGTTTAGAGTGTCTAGGCAAAGGGTATATAAGTTGCAAGGGTGTGAGAGAAATGTAGAGAGAGAAATATTTTCCAAAATTTGCTTGACATATTTTTTTCTAACCGTAAATTCTTAGAGGGAGTCATCTATATATGGAAATATATGAGGCTATCTCGAAAAGAAGCATACATACACAGCTAGTGCCATGTATGCATTTGTGGAGATAGCTAGCATAGTTGGCAAAAAGATATGATTTTTGACGCAAGTGGGCGGCCGACCACTAGTGGGTCTGCAAATCCGTGGATGATCAAGCTTGAAAAATAGTTGTTTTGGTCCAAAAAACAAGGCACAGGGTTTATAGGTTTCTGAGGCTCAAAATTGAGGTTTCCTACTAAGGAAATCGAGCATTTGGACAAGCGAGTAAATTCATCATCGGGTGATCAATCGATGGCGCCCAAGCCTTATGGTCGGTTAAAAATGGTGTGTCTACAATTGTCCCTCTTTGACAAAGCTCGAAGTCATGAAATGACATGAGTAAATGTCAAAGCCCAGAGACAACCTATGTTAACAAGGCCGTAAGACTTGGGCAAGCAATCAAGACGTAAATTAAATTGGTTGAGCTCGAAAGCTATCTACGTATCCCTTTGCAAGGAATCAAACTAGCGAAGTTCACGAGCAAGATGCAAATAATATGCACAAAGAATGTACCTTGAAAGCTGGACTCACAAGCTTCGCGAAGCCGATTTTTTGAAACTCCGTGATCACGGAAGATGATGCAATAAACAATAAGCAATAAGCAATAACAAGATAAGCCCAACCATGTTTCATGCAGAAAGAAATAAAAACACACTCTAACGACGCCAAAATCATGAGAAGAGGAGAAAAACCACTCAGGGTCATGCTTCCGCACACCCCGAGATGATACGATAGATGCAAAAAGTATGAGATTGTGCGATAGATGCACAATGCAATCAGATTTGTGCGATAGATGCACGAAGGGAACGAGTGCGATAGGTACACAAGGCAGTCAAATTTGTGCGATAGATGCACAATGTGAGCAAGTGCGATAGATGCAAAAATTATGAGATTGTGCGATAGATGCACAAGGCAATCAGATTTGTACGATAGATCCACGATGGGAACGAGCGTGATAGATGCACAAGGCAGTTAGATTTGTGCAATAGATGCACAATGTGGGCAAGTGCAATAGATGCTAAAGTATGAGATTGTGTGATAGATACACAAGGCAATCAGATTTGTGCGATAAATGCACGAAGGGAACGAGTGCGATAGATGCACATGGTAGTCGGATTTGTGCAATAGATGCACAATGTGAGTGAGTGCGATAGATACACAAAGGGAATGAGTGCGATGCATGCACAACGCAAGCGAGTGCGATAGATACACAAAGTGAACGAATGTAATAGATGCACAAAGTGAACGAGTGCGATAATTGCACGACGTGAGCGAGTGCAATAGATGCACAAAATGAACAAGATTGAAAATCACTATAATGACCACGCATGTTCTATGCAAGATAAAAAACAACCGACACATGATGTTGATTCTATGCAAGATAATTGAAAGCATGTTCTATGCAAGATAATTGAAAGCATGTTCTATGCAAGAGAAGATATCAGATATGTCAATCGACAAAATGGATAAAAGCAACGTTCGACAATGACCTCCGACTCCCCCCCTCCCCGGGAGGCTTGGCAAAATGCTCAAAAGGATACAACTTGTTCATATTTGAAATTGGGGCACGTTTACGCACCAGAGTACAGTGGGCTTGGAATGGCACAACCATAACAGAATTTCGAACTCCTCAGAAATCAAATCCAATTCAAATACCTCAATCCTTCTTTCCAGACCCAAAATAGGACCTTCCATACGTTGTTAGGGAAAAAGGGGAACAAAACCAGCACTAGACTACAAAAGTGGCTGGTCAGCCACTAATAGCGTACGGTCGGCCATAAATGGGGGACGGCCGGCCGCTAATGCAAAATCGGGGGTAATTCGATCCTTTTAGAATGGGTCTACTTAAACACATGACCAAACTTCATTTCCTCACATACCCATGTCCAAAATCATCCCCTCTCTCTCTCTCTCTCTAGGTGCTTCCTCTCTTTAGATTTGCGCTTTACATGAGTTTTTCAACGCCCCACGCAAACTTTATTCATAACTCTTTGACCCTCCTCATTTTGAACCGATCAGATTTTGTTTTCGTTGATTTTTTCAGCTTTACACTTTGGGCTTGTTCCCCTTGAGCTTTTCTTGGGTTTTGTGACCTTTACTGGGTTTTAACTTTTTCTCCTATTTTCTCTCTCCCAAGGTTGTCTTTTTCCAAGTTTTTCCTCTTTTCTCCATATTTCTTCATTTTTCATCAGTTTTCACCCTATTTTCCAGATGGCAGACGATGTTCCACGTGATGGTGCCCCTCCTTAGGTATCTACGCTTCCACCTATTGTCGATGCTGAGGAGCCAATAGTTGATGAGGCTGATGAGAGAGCAGAGGATATTGCCGCTGACCTCGAGGTAGAGGCAGAAGTCTTCACCCCAAGGCCCGAGCATGAGTTACCACCATTGAGGGTGAGGTCCTTTGATCCAACCACTTACCACCTCTACACCCATACGATGGCGCCTAGAGGCATGATGCACTTTGATGACTTTATTGATATCGTCCCAGAGGATATTTTGCTGAGGCAGTCGGACTCCCATCTTTTCAACGACACTACTGAGGTACAACCTTTATTTTCATGCTTTACTACCTTTCATCTGACTCTTCTTGAACCACCTGTCTTGCACTGCCTTTCATCTGACTCTTCTTTTATCACTGTCTTTTGTCTGATTCACTCTTTCTTTGCCACAAGAGGACTCTCGCTCTTGTAGGGGTTACAGGGCGGTGACGGCCAGGGATTGGTATCACGAGCTCCCCCTCGGGTTCGCAACCTTGTCAATGAGGCAGGCTTTGGCTTACTCTGTCATGGGCTCACCCACCACATAGCTAGCCAAGCCCTACTCAGAGCCTTAGTGGAGAGGTTGTGGGATACCACTAACTCCTTTCACTTCTCTTCCGCAGGGGAGATGACAATGACCCCCTACGACTTTTCGATGATCATAGGCTTAGGAGTATGGGGTGATCCAATCCCTTTTGACATGGACATAGGCCGGTGGGAGCTGGCCTGCATATACCTACTCAGAGCAAGCCTACCCCTATATAGGTCGGCTATGGTGCGAGACAGTTGGTTCGTTGAGCGCTTTCACCGAAGTCAACCTGCGACATAGGAGGAGGTAGTAGTACTGTAATAACCCGACCCTCGTACATGTTTCCTGATACACTTTTGGCCCCTTATTCTGCGTATATAAATGCTTCTTGTAAAATTTTATGTGAAGGTAAGTTTACTGAAGTGAATCTTATGTTTATGAATGTATACCTGTTAATAAGAAAAAAATCTGTCATAATTATGATGTTCAGATCAGAAATTGAACACCTTAGAGGCTTGATAATCTGAAATTTATTTTACATTTGAGATTGACATAATTTTTATGTACTAATAAGCATTTTTGTAGAAATTTTGATTTGGAGTGATTAAATTGATTAAGTTTTGTCTTATTTAACTTTATATATGTATATATATATATATATATTATATAATATATTGGGACTTGGGGGAGCCTTTAGCTCAATTGTCCCCTGAGAGGGAAAAATTAGAGAAAAGGAGAATGAAAGGAAGAGGTTAAGTGCATCAAGAAGAAAGATGGGGAAATAGAGAAGGATGGTAGGGTTAAAGCTTAAGGTATGTATTTTTTGCTTGAATTAAGTCCTCTTTTGAAGTTGAGTGAGATTTCCTTTGATAATCATGTGAATTAAGGTGTGTATTGGTTAAATTAAAAAGACATGTTATCATTGAATTGATTTGGGGTTAAGCTAAGCTATATGGAGAAGAATTTCATTCTATTCCTTATTTTTATATATTTGAACTCATTTGGGGATGTGGATGATTCTATATATGTTTGGAACTATATGGTAGGGATTTAAAGTGTTTAATTTATATTTATAAATTGCAAGGAATTGAGGAATCAATTCATATTGAGATTGTTGGATGTTTGAGATATCTTTGGATATGATTTTTTAGCCATGTTTCATCAATTAAAGAACCTATTTTGAGCCTTGAGGAAGTGTACCAAAATTTGGGTTTTTGCTGGATTTTCGAACTGCATTCTGCCAGAATAACCGCACATGCGGGGATCACTGCCGCACGTGTGGGAAGCCTTGCCGCACGTGCGGGGCTCACAACCGAACGTGCGGCCCAAACTATAAAATTTTGTTTGCTTCGTTTTGCGTGCTTAATCCTCTTGTATTTTTGAAATATGTGTTTGATGACCCTAAGATGCCTGTAAATTGGTTCGAAGTAATTGTTGCAGAAAATAATGAAAGGAAGGGAAAAGAACTAATGTATACATTATGCACACGTGTAGGTCATAACCCAGGAGGGCAAGCACTCTGCTATGGCACTGTGAGTAGTAGTACTGTAATCGCACATTTCTTTACCGTTAATCATCCCTATTATTAACGCTCTGCTCTTTACAAGTAGTTACGTTACGTTAATATTATGTTGATTGGAAAGCAGTGTGAAGTTATGTGAATGTTCAAAGATTTTAGCGTACAGCGGTATGACTCTAAACCTACTCGGTATTCCGGTTACGGTTAATGGTTATCATTAATATGCTATAACCTGTAAATTACTTATATACGATTATTAACACTACGTGATTAATTAACGGGAAGGAATTATGAATGTAAGTTCCACTTAATGGGAATATGATATTTTGCACGAGATCATGATGTTCTGAATGACCCATCGTGAACTTTTAAAGTTTTATTTGCTTCAACACATGTTTGATGGCATCCTTAGCACATGGCCCTTGCCCGGGTGTAATAATACCGCGGTCTATGGCCCTTGCCGGGGGTAAGAATACCGTGGTTCAAGTATGTTACAAGTTCCCAGTACCGAAGGTTCCGTTATGGAACTAACAAATATGCTCTATATGGATTTGTCAGCGCTATTGGATGTACCGTGTACAATCAAGCATGAACTCTGATTCTGTTTATGGTTCAAGCATAATTAAGCATATGTATGAATTTGTTTTGTTTATCTGTTTCGTTATGCTATGTTATGACATGATGTATTGATCGGTCTTTAAAACCTAATGATTTCAGGTATGGAACAAAGTGTTGTACGGAACTAAGTGTTGCAATGCGAGCCACCTCGAGAATCCGTACGAGCCACCTCTTGAGTCCATACATATGTGAACTGGGCTTAACGCCGACATGAAAGTTATGAGGCCTATGGCCGTTCTGTGAAAGTTATGAGGCTTATAGTCGTTCTGTAACATCTGTGAGGCCTATGGCCAATGTGTGACATTTGGGCCTATGGCAATTCTGTATGATCTGTTAGTATGAAACAAAGTGCTGCACGGAACTAAGTGTTGCCTTACGAGTCACCTCTACAATCCGTGCAAGCCACCTCTTGAGTTCATACATACATGAAAAGGGCTTTATGCCATTCTGTTCAAGGGCTTTATGCCATTCTATTTAAGGGCTTTATGCCATTCTGTTTAAGGGCTTAATGCCACTCTGTCCAAGGGCTTGAAGCCATTCTGTTTAAAGTTTAGGCCTAAGGCCATTCTGGAAACAATTACAATTCTGAATCTATGGGGCCGAGGGCCAATTTGTGAATGTGTGAACCCAACAGGCCAATGGCTAATCTGTGAAGTTGTGAACTGACAAGACCGTTCTGAAATGTGTACAAAATCAGATTAACCACATGATTTCTGCATTCACTTATGCTTTGAAATGTATATGCACATTGTAATTCAAGTTAATCATTAAATTGTTTATGTACTACTATTCACTTAGCTCGACTCACTTTGTGTTATGTCTACTTCGGTAGGCGCTCCACCTGGAGGTCAGTTTTAATCCAGGGCATCCATTCCTCTTATGTCAACTTCATGGTGTCCAGGCACTTAAATGAAGGGAACTCATTTTATGGGGTTTTGCTAACTTTTGATTTGTACCCTGATTGCCTGTCTATAAAGAAAATGTATATAATCCTTTTACCTTTCACTGCTTTTGTTATACGCCCAATTTTGAGGGCTGGGTCTGTATATGTATGTGTATATGCATTTAGCTAAGTTCTCACATGCACGTCACTGTATGTTTATCTGCCTTACGTTGCGTTAGTGATCCTGGCATGGTAGCGGTCGCTCAATGGATGTAGTTCTTTTATTTGTTTAATTTATGTTGAATAAATGCTTTCGTTCAAGCCCTATATAATTAGTATATCAGGTTAAGTGTCTGATTCTGAGTAGGTCATGCCCAAACTTTTAGGGGCGAGTTTGGGGTGTGACAAGTACACCCTGGGCATCTTGATGTACCTTCTCGGTACCACCTTGTTTATGAATAGGTCGAACACCGTGGATTTGTACTTGTTAAGTGCCCCTGTGATCCTCTCTCGGGTCCAATTTTACAACTCGAGTGGAGCCCACCTTGTCGCACTCTACGGTTACATGAGCTCCAGTTCCCGTATAAAGGGAGACAGGGTCGGAGGCTGCTGGAGAACTTGGGAGGTACGCATTGCATTTTCAATTCTGTTTACTTCTTATGCTTTCTGCTTTACATTTCTTGCCTTATATCTGGTCATGCATTGTGGTTTCTGCCTTGCACTTTCTGTTTAATATCTGTTCACACACTGTTGATGTACACTGCTGATCTTTTCTTGTAGCTATGGGTTTACACCTATTTCCCAGCCATTGCTGCAGAGCCAATGGATGAGATTGCTTTGACCGTGCCCTACTTGTGGAAGTATGATGGCTGGTGCCACTGCTAGAGCCTTAAGGACATGACATTCGCCTTCTACTATCGCTACTTCGACATAGTGGTCGCCTGTGAGGTACCCCGAAACTCACAATCATTTTCTTTTTTATTCCCATTGTTTCTGTTCTGATCCATATTCTACTAACTAACAGTAACTAACAACTTGTACTGTCTCTATTTGCAAATCATGTGGCAGCCTTAGGCGACGATGCCAGTCGGAGTTAGAGACCAACATGCAGGGGCTTGGCCTACCTCTCGATACTGGATTTTGCTGGAGGGCCTATTTTTCCAGGCTTGGTTCTTGGGAGAGCGGATTGTATGCCAGACACTGGGCCTGTCTACCCCGGTTGTTCTTATGCTGCCCCCAACATCCATAAGGACAGCTAATAGACTCCCAGCTGAGGCCATTATTCAGTATATGGTGGGGTTGGATGCTAACTATTTTAGAGGAGAGGGCGACTACACGACCATCATCCAGACTTATCTCATGCCACCCCTGACCAAAGTTCGCGCATGCGACGCAGTAGGTGCTCCTTTCGTTAGAGAGGCTGCTCAGGAGATCGAGGCTGGTATTGGAGCGTCCCATCATGCTATGCGGGCTTTCGGTTGGCTGGCGATTCCCACCACAATCCTTTGCGGGTGGCCGAGCGGGACCACCTATGATCTCTCGATAGAGTCCCCAGGGGTGGGGCATGGGTATGTTCGACCTCCAAGTGCACCTCAGGTATGGACCACACTTCATAACTTGTCTCCCACATTCTCCCTTTTCAGATACTAATGATTCTAATTCACCTGCAGGCACCCACAGAGCACACAGAGGGCCTTTTGCAGCTGGTTGCTTCCCTAGTTCACATGGTGCAGATGAGGGAGATGCAACTCGCTTTGCACGGCATCCAAGTATACTTTCTTTCCCCTCATGCATTGCATTTCTTTTCACACTGTACTGACAAGCCACATTCCCACTGATACACAATACTCATACTGTGCGACACTCACAATGATACACTACATATTGACATACATTCTAATGCTGCTTCACACTGCACCCATTTTCCATACCAGACGCATACTGGATACTACATTCTACAACAATACATACACTGTATTTCATATGTTGATGCTTGTTTTTTAGGTTCCACCTATACCGAGGGCAGCATTAGCAGCACCAGCACTAATAGCACCTCCTCCAGTGGTAGGGAGGAGAAGTAGACAGAATCCAACACGAGGCCGAGACGAGCGTCAAGGTCGAGGCAGGGGCAGAGGTGCTCGGAGTCAGAGCAGCTCAGAGCCAATTTTGAGTAGGGATGATACTGAGACCAGCGACTTCGAGGAGGCAGTGAGCCTACGCTCTGAGTCTGAGAGTAGAGACAATGATGCTGGCTCGGGATCAGAGAGTGGAGATGCTGCCAAGGCTGGCTCTGAGTCAGGGAGCGGAGATAATGATACTGGCTTTGGTTCGGAGTTCGATTCTGACAGCGGTGCTGATGGTGACAGTGCCCCTGAATCCCCTCCGAGACCGAGGACGAATAGGGCCTCTCGAGCTTGATATAACTAGTGCAGATTTTTGTACTCTTTTTCTTTGTCTCTTTTATTTTGTAGTTCATCACATGTATAGCTTCAGATAGGATTTTAATTTTACTTTTGAAAACTTGTTCTCTCTCTTTTCTAAAATAAAATAATAATAAAAAAACTATGATCGGGAAAAAACCCTGCAGTTTTATGAAACGAGTTATTTTGCATCAAGAGCACCACACTTGTGTAGAATGAAAATGGAGTTGAATTTGAAACCGAGAATGCTTGTATTGGAACGATATTCTTAATCGGATAATGAGCTAACCAACGACCAACATACAAAAGAGTGTTCAGCCCGAGCTTACTTCTTCCGCCAGCGACTAGTAAACTTTCCCAATAAGGGATGGTGGTGCAGCTGGATGTGCAGCAAATCTGCGGTTGACATCGCTGAGCGTTGTCCCTAGCTTAACTTGACCGATACGAGCTGCAATATGTCCCAAGAGCTACGTATTCAGTTATTTGGCTTCACGCATTGCGGGTTCTATTTTTCCTTTTGGTTTAGACACCAGTTTATGAACAGACCAGTCCAGATGGGGGGATAGAATACCCGGCTTCATTCCCACTTCGTGGTTCACACTTGACTTGGTACATCGCTGCCTGGGGGATGAGAGAGCTTCTGGCCCTGCCCTAGTTTTAGTTAAGCCCTTTCTGGTGAGTGCTTGGTTTGGTTTAAGGACGAGGCATAGGTTGGGCCAACTTTGGTTGCAGAGAATTTTGCGAGCACAACCAGAGGACGTAGTAGTACCTGACTCATCTATGCCCCTATTTTATTACTTTGAATTTCTTTTCAAGTTTTATGATGTAAAAGAAACTTTGATTCAAATTAGAGAGGTAGAGAATGTACTTGTGTTGAAATCAATGGAATTAAAGTTATGAGCACTAAAAATTTTCCTTTTGGTCCCAAAATGGTCTAAGTTGTAAAAGATAAAATTTTGAACGAAATCAACTTTTAGTAAAACTTTTCAAAACCATTTTCGAAAGTGATCACTGCTTGACATGCATGGAATCAGTCCTCAAGATGTACAACCCCAAATTAGAAGATTATAATTTCCCATAACTGCGTTTACCGGCATTGCTCCGTGTTCCAACTGGTCTTTTTTGCGGCAAGAATGTGACATAACCAAGCTAAAAGATAGTAGACAAAGACGGTCGAATCAAAATGAATGAATAGGATAGTTGAGCTGGAGATGATAACGGCCGAGCTTCAAGATGTGGTTGCCTACGTATCGCAAAGATGGGAGTCAGGTCTTACGTAGTTCAGTTTAGGTTCATTCGAGTATTAACTCTCTCTTTTTGTACTCTAACTTTTGCCAAAGTCACTCTTTAGGGTTTTTAACCTTGCGAGCTCAGTTTTTCTTCATTTCTAATTTTTCATGTTCTAACTTTTGCCTAGGTCGCCCTTCTAGGTTTTAGGCCTAGCGAGCCACCCAAGGATAGTATTTCTTCAACTTGTCCATATTAATCGGCTGTGAAAACTCCTAGCCATCTAGGTCCATGAGAATAATCGCCCCTCCTAACCAAATAGATTTAATAATGTAAGGGCCAGTCCAATTGGGTAGGAACTTGTCCCTAGGGTCATGGATGGGAGCTCAGTTATCTTTCAACACCATATTCCCTTCTTTGAGGTTTATAGACTTGACCTTCTTGTTAAAAACCCTAGTAATTTTGCGCTGGTAGCCTTGGACATGATACAATGCCCTTAGTCTTCTTTCAACAAACAACATTAACTCCTCGAACCTGCTCTTTTGCCAATCTACCTCTGCTATCTAACACTCAGCCATAATTCACAGGGACGACACTTCAGTTTCAATTGGTAGAACAGCCTCTATCCCATAGACAAGAGAATAAGGGGTTTCCCTTATAGATGTTCGGATTGAGGTTTTGTAGCCCTAGAGCGCGAATGGCAGTTTATCTAGCCAATCCCTGTATGTTTCCACCATCTTCCACAAGATGTTTTTTATATTCTTGTTGGTGGCCTCAACTGCTCCGTTGGCCTGTGGTTTGTACATTGATGACTTACGAAAAGCCACGCTATATTTCTCGAGCAGATCCACCACCTTTTTCTTAAACTGTGAGCCATTATTTGATATGATCTCATTCGGAACTCCGTACTGGCAAATGATGTTATTTCGTATAAACTTGGCTACATGCGACGTTTTCAACACTGCATAGGATTGAGCTTTCACCCACTTCGTAAAACAGTCAATGGCCACCAAGATGAACTCATGCCAATTTGAGCCCTTTGGCGAGATGGCACTAATAACGTCAATTCCCCAGACTGAGAAAGGCCATAGCGAAGTCATGTTGTACAAATTCGACAGTGGGATATTCATGCGATTAGCATGGATTTGACATTTGTGGCATCGCTATTCGAAACCAATACAATCCTCCTTCATAGAAGACCAATAATAACCTTGCTTGAGGATCTTCCAGGCCAGCATCACACCGTTCATGTACGCCCCACACTCTCCTTCGTGGATGGCCTTGTTGTGCTGCTTGGATTCTTCTTCTTCAACACACAGCTTGTGCATTCCTAGATGGCCTTTTTTGTAGAGCTTACCCCCATAGATGATAAATTGGATAGCCAGACGTCGTATTCCCCATTTTTCTTTGGCATTTGCCCCCGGTGGATATGCCTCATTTTCTAGAAAGTTCCAAATGTCATAGTACCAGGGCTTCTTCTCTTGTACTTCATCTATTGCAGCAATGGTCTCATAGGCCAGCGTGTATTTTTGTTCGATAATAATCAGACGCATCTTCACTTCCAGCGGGATGCCCACCATAGAAGATAGAGTTGCCACATCAACGAACCGGTTGTTCTATCTCAGTAGATGTGTAAATGTTAGTTTTTCAAGCCTTGGAATGATAATATCCAAGGCTTGATGGTAGACCTTCATTTTCTCTTCTTTGACTTTCCAGTCTCCGTTTGCTTGAGAAACAACCAAGTTTGAGTCCCTAATGGCATCTAACCTTATTACCCCTAGTTCTAGGGCAGCTATTAAACTAGCAAGACACGTTTCATATTCTGCTTCATTATTGGACACTTTGAACCGGAGTTTGAAGGCTAAAGGTATATGGGAATCATCAGGTGCTATCAGCAACACACCAATCCCATAACCATACTGATTGGATGCTCCGTCAAAGTACATTGTCCAAGTTTCCTCTTCTGCCTGTAGAATGTCTTCATCTGGGAACATGTACTCTACTGTCTCATCTCCTTCTACCAGGTGATCCGCTAAGAATTTCACCACAACTCTTCCTTTAACTGATTTGCACGTTACATACTTGAGATCAAATTCAGAGAGAAGAAACAGCCAACGTGCCAGCCTACCCATAAGTGCTAGTTTCTCAAGGAGATATTTGATGGGATCCAATCTCGACACCAAGATTACAGAATGAGCTAACAAGTAGTGCCTCAACTTCCTGGTAGCCCATAGCAAGGCTAAGTAAGCTTTCTCCAAGGGAGGGTAGTGGGTCTCATAGTGTACCATCTTTTTGCTCAAGTAGTAGATGGCTTTCTCCACTCTATCTTCAGATTCCTAAGTGAGCATGCACCCCATAGTCGAATCTGTCACTGACAAGTACATAATAAGAGGTGTCCTCCGCTATGGTGGCGACAACATAAGTGGATTATGGAGGTATTGCTTGACCTTTTCAAAAGCAAACTGACATCGATCATCCTATCAGAATTTTTTGCCTTTCTTCAAGAGACCAAATAGTAGTTCACAAGTCAAGGTTAGTTTTGAAATAAATCGTCTTATGAATTGAACTTTACCCAGAAAGCCGCGCACCTCTTTTTGAGTCCTCGGTGGTCGCATTTCTAAGATGGCCTTGATTTTGAAAAGATCTACTTCATTGCCCCTTTGTGTGATAAAAAATCCCAGCATTTTCCCTGCCGTCACCCCAAAAGTGCACTTCTGTGGATTTAACATCAACCTGTATTCTCTGATCCATTCGAAGAACTTTTCTGGTGCACTATAGGGGCCTTCTCGTTCTTTGGACTTAATGATCATGTCGTCCACGTACACATCAACCTCTTTGTGAATCATATCATGCAAAATGGTGGTCGTAGCCCTTTGATAGGTAGCCCCAGCATTTTTCAACCCAAACGACATGACTCGGTAGCAGTAAGTACCCCAAAGAGTGGTGAATGTGGTCTTTTCTCTATCCTCTGGTGCCATCAGAATCTGGTTATATCCGGAAAACCCATCCATAAAGGAAAGCAAGGTGTGGCCTGAGGTGAAGTCTACTTACTCATCAATATGAGACAGTGGGAAATCGTCCTTCGGACTACTCGGTTCAGGTCCTGAAAGTTGACACAAACCCGAATTCTGCTATCCTTCTTCGACACTGGGACGATATTGGCCATGAATTCTACATCAATTTTCTTGGCCAAGAATTGGCCAAGAATTCTACACAAACTCGAATTCTAATCAAGTTTTTCAAAACCAAAGGAATTTTTTCCTTTTCATTTTCATTAAAATTCTGAAAATCTTAATGCAATAAACCACCGGCACAGAGAAGTACACAAAATTTGCTGAGTTCTCATTCAAAAGATCTAGATCTTTGGTTACAGATTCAAAAGAAAAGCTAAAAGAAGACCTAGAAAGGACTTTGGTATCTAGGTTACGACCCCCAAAAATAAAAGACTCAGACTCAGAAGAACTTGAATCTGATCCCAACTCCACAGACTCAGTGGAATTAGATTCTGGCTCATCACCCGATTCAGAATTGGAAAGATAGCCTTTCTCTAGCTGCCAAGTAAGACGTGTTGCCCTTGATGCATCAAAAATTTCAGAGGTTGGGTCCACCCCTGGTTCTTCCCGATCATAGAGATAGTAAAGTTATCCCCCAAGTTCTCTGTGTCAATCGCGGGATCTATCAGGAGACTGACCAGTGCTAGCCCTACTCTAGGTTTGATGTTGTATGAGTCATCTTCCATGCTCTGGCTAGCTTTGATGTTTAGTTCATCCCTTTCCTCATCACTATCTTGCAGCTGATGGTCAAAGAAAATCTCGAACCTGGGGACACGCTTATTCGAGGAATTTACCTTAGGCTCAAGAAAACCAGAAAAAGGAAGTCCTCTCTCTCTCTTGGACAAAACGGCCATTGAGCTTCCCCCGGATTCGCCTGTGGGCAAGCTTATATTGCTTTCCAGATCTCTTTGCCTTGGCTCTACCCCTAATTACTTCTCATTTTCTAATCCAGTCCTCTTTGGTAGGCACATAACCCAGTCCAAAGGCATGCGGCTTGTGTGGCACCTCCACCAGTGCTGCAACACCTTTTCGCCCACTTCTTTCAAGTCCTATTCTTAGAACGTGTCATAGTTTGTTCATGAAGTAGATGGACTAGGCACTGACGTACATGCCTTTGTTCGCGGCTAGAATGGTCTGTACTACTCGGGCTTCAGCCAGAGTGAATCCTGAGAGGAACACATCTTCGTCGTCGTGGTTGATCTCTAGCACTAGCGTGGTCACCTCTGGAGGTGGATGGATGGATGAGTTCCAAAAACCAATTGTTACTCCTCCCCCATGAGCGTACTTCAACATCTGATAGAGTGTGTAGGAGAAAGTCTTCACGTGATGTAACCAAGGCCTCTCTAATAGCAGATTAATGGTAGCCGGTACATCCAGGACGTGAAACTCGATCTCATGCTCTGACAGGCCTACTTGAACTTGCACTTTCATTGTTCTTGTGACCTCTCTGCTTGTATGTCATACGTCCGTATCACCTAGGTTGTGGGGATAAAGTCCACCAGTTTAAGGCCAACCACATAGGAAGTATGGGAAGGACAAACATTAATGGCAGAACCAACATCTACCAACACCACTGGCACTAACTTCTCCTTGCATTCCACAGAAATGTATAACGGCTTGTTGTGAGCCGAGCCTTCCGGCAGCAGCTGTTTGTTCGAGAATGTGAGCATTGGCTTGGTGCAACTTGGAAAGACTAGGCCCACTAGTTGCTCAGGTGTAGTATCAATGGACAATTTATCCTTGTCCATTGCCGACAATACTGCCTGCCGGTGCACCCATAATGCCATGAGGAGCCCTCAAATAGAGATATCAGCTTGGATTTTCTTGAGCTGCTTCAAAATTGACTCTTCCTCTAACTGCTTCTCCTTCTGTTTCTCAACCTCCAGACCTTTCCTGATGGCTCTGCTTGATCCAGGTGTGGCGGCTTAAGGTACCGTCCACTTTGGGTAAGATGATCTATCTTCTTAGCATACCACATATTATCCGGGATGCAATCGCCCTAGTTTTCATCAGTATGGGCCAGATACATATTATTGTCATCCCACCAATCGCCCTCAGCGGCCGACAAATAGTTGTCCGGCTCCACCTGAATCATTTTCACAGTACAAGTGTCCCCATTGGGGTGATACATTTTTGCGGTTTTCTGGTTGTCCTAAACTTTTTCTCTCTCAAACTACCTCAATCCAGCTTCATGTTCAGTGCTTGTAGTGTTCACAACTCCCATTTTTTGACTAGGGCTTCCCACACATGTGTTGTTTGGTAGTTTTCCTTTTTCATCTGCCTTCTCGGCCACTGCAGCCACCTCTGTTTCCTTTCCCTCTAGTTTCATACCAGTTTTTTCTTTCTTGTCTGGCTCATCACTCAACCATCCAGTGTTATCAGTCAGTCCATTTAGGTTGAAGCACCCGATCTATACATCTCCCTGATGATGCTCATCAAAGAACTACAGGTTGTTCGAATCATCTTCGAGGTTTGCCAAATCATCCAACCCTTGGCTCGGGCCGTCTTTCTTGACTACCTTGGTGTCCGTCGAGATTGGTACCACCACTTCAGGCCTGATTTGAGTGGTTGGCACGATATAGCAACTCGGATCATATGCCCTGTCCAATAGGCCCTCAAAACGCTCCGACAATAGACCAGTGCCTCCCTCTGAGGTCAAAACTTCTTTTAACGTTGGTATGGCCACCACATTGTGAGGCTCAGGTTATGGATTAGATGTGCTCATCATGCACAAATCTATGCCCTCAGGAATAAACAACATCGATTTTGGAAGGTGGAAAGGAGTAATATATACGATGGGGTTACAAGAGGTGGCCAGTGTATGGGATCAGGTTAAGATTTTGAGGTGGGATGACTTGATTATGGGCCAGAAGCAGATTTGTGGTTACATTTGGTTTCTGAGGTGGAGTGATCATCTTGTTGTTAATGAGATCCTGAATCTCATGACATAATCGGAAGCACTGGTCGGTGTCATGACCGTGCTGCAAGTGAAAAGCATAGTACTCCACAGGGTTATGCTTGGATGGAAGAGGGTCAGGAAGTGGGTGAGTTTCTAAGGGTTTTAGGTTACCTTTCTTGACTAGAACTTGCATGGCTTTGGATAGGGTCATGTATAGTTGATTAAAACTCCTACCCGGAGGTCGAGCAGGGTGGGATGAGGTTTGCAGGCCTACATTGGCAAAAGGGTCTAGAATTTTTGTTGTGGTGACAACACTTATGTATGATGGCCTCGCAGCTATGTTACCATTGGTAGCATTGGAACTGCGAACAAATCGCCTCTTTGCTGGCTCTTTATCCTTAGTAATAACTCCCTGTTTCATGGTATCATCAATTTGGACCCCCATTTCATGAAGCACTACAAAAGTAAATAGAGGTAGAACAATCATCTTCTACAGTAACTTGCCATGCAGATTCTCGATGACCAATCTGATCTGGTCCTTCTTGGATGGTCGAGTGGTCATCATCGAGGCTTTGGCCTTCTATCTTCTCATGAACTCAAAGAAACCCTCCTTCAGCTCTTGACGTGTTGCTTCAAGATCACAAGTTGTGACCTCAATTTATGTATCGTAAGAATATTGAACAATGAAGACTTCGGCCATCTCCTCCCAATTCTGTTTGACGGAATCTTCCAACTTAGCATACGAAATGGCCGCTATACCCGACATGGTGCAACCAAAGAGAGATAGCTTCTATAGTCTAGTTAAGCCCATCAGCCGCAAGATATCTAAAAACAATTGCAAGTGAACAATCAGATCCCTG
The DNA here is from genome assembly GCF_004153795.1 of Camellia sinensis. Classification (NCBI taxonomy): domain Eukaryota; kingdom Viridiplantae; phylum Streptophyta; class Magnoliopsida; order Ericales; family Theaceae; genus Camellia; species Camellia sinensis. Next base: position 215,573 of record NW_021028016.1, read on the forward strand.
GAACCATAAAAAAGATCAATTTGCGACATCTTAAACCGATCTAGCAATGTAACCGCCGAATCAGTGTATCCATCTTATATGTCTGGCATGGAGTTGACCCCTTGTCCTCTCTTGAACAATTTCTCTAGTTTGTTGACCTTGAGTGCAGTTGGGTTAACCTCGAGCTTAAATGGTGCCTCGGTCTGATAAGCAAGGGCTATGGAAGGTTGTGCTTGGATTGGCTCTGTTTGGACCGGAAAAACCATATTACCCTAGTTTTGTGGATCTTGAGCATTGGCAATATTAGCAATGGCACTGGGCGCATGAATAGCCGTGGTGGGTGCATGGGATGCAGAGGCCGCAGCCTGTTATGGTTGCTATTGTTGTAACCTTGTTATCACCTCGGCCTGATGGGCCGCAACTTCGGCCTAACGAGCCACATCATGCTGTAGTGATTCCACTGTTTGCTATAACTGGAATATTAATTCCTCCATATTGGCTGGAGGATACTGCGCCATTGGCTTCGGCCTAACGAGCCACATCATGCTGTAGTGATTCCACTGTTTGCTATAACTGGAATATTAATTCCTCCATATTGGCTGGAGGATACTGCGCCATTGGAATAGGTGACTTTTCTTGTGCTGGACTGGAAGTGGATGACTGCTCTTGAACCGGATTGAACACAGGTGTGCTGAGAGGTGATTGTTGTAAGAATTGGACTAACGAACTCTGTTTGATTCTCCTCCATCTTGTAATCGGTGAGACAGAGGTAAACATGGGTTGTTCCTGAACAAGTTCCCCGGCATTGCAAAGTCTTCTGACTTGGCTCCAGAGTACTTGGGGATATCCGAACTTTATGAAGCCATGGTTTAAACTACCTAGCAAAAGAAATAAAGTAAAAGAGCAGCACTTAGAAACCGCACAACACCTCAGCTAAGAGTTTTATCAATACAGACATGATCAAAGTTGTAAGACTACACTCCATATTGAATTTTGCCCCAAAATAGATACAACCTTGCAACTTATATGCACATTCTTGTACAGTTTCACTGTAAGGCACATACAGGTTAAAAGAGAGTCAAAACACCCCTATGGGGGTGTAGGGTTACCGTGTCCTAGCTTTGTCATGAACTAGGATTTTACTATTTCAATCAAGCTCCTGTTTTCGGGTGAGCACCCTATCCTAGTTTGGAACAATCTCTATGGCTTCACTACATGCAGCTAGGCCAAATGGTGAAATAGGGGTACCACGACAAGATTACCTAATATACCTCTCACACCTACATCGAGAAGTGAAAGAAGGATTAAACGGTACAACAGTAGTCCAGATCCAAGGGTTGTGTTCCCAACATGGCAGGGCCCACGATCGATTAGCCTTTTGGCCAGCTTTTGGGCAGCCTCTGGCAAACCGTCCAGGAATAGTAAATGGCAAACACAATTACTTAAACGCACCAATGCAAATGCAATGCAATGAACAAATAAGTGTAGGTAAAATTTCACATCATGAATTTCAAGTCAAGTTCTCTAATTTCCCCAGTTGAGTCGCCAAAAATTATAACTTGCTCTATGTGCTCCTTTCGTATACGAAAAACATACAGTTCGGACTCCCGTGGTTCTGAATTTGATTCCATAAGTGCAATGTGAAATAGATAAACACAAATGAGTCCAAATTCGGCAAATATTTTAGAAAATTGATTTTGAATCAAAATGCCAAAAATGGACTGTTTTGCCAGATTACAGAGTCGCCACCTGAATATTTTTGAGAAATTTAGGAAACTTGAGACTCGTGTCAAAGGGCACTTATCCGTCATCACCAAAGTATCTCAGCTTGAGAACTTAGATATGAAAGGGGAAGGTCCTTAATTGAGCACCCCACTCACCCAATTGGCCTCTACTAATCATGATGTAATTTTTATTTACATTATATCCTTTTGTTTCGATTATTAAGCTAATTTACTATGTATTGCACACATGTATAGACTAATTTGCAAAAGTTGGAACATTTGATTTCATGTTTGTTTTGAAAAAGTATTTTGAATACGCGTCACTTGAAAAAGTGAGTTTGTATGCACATTTGATCAAATCATTCCAATTTAAGCAATGAGCCTTCATCCACCTGCATTCAAACAGATACATCACTTAAGCACTTAGCCTCATGGAATCATGCTTGACATGGCAACAATTACTATGCAATATGCTAAAGTGATAAGTGCTCACCTAGTACTCCAAGACAAGCCAAAACAAAGCACAATAATTAGAAAACATGCATGCCCCTAACTAATGCAAAATGTCTAATGCAACACATGCAATATGCAATTAATAGGCTCAGCTACTAACATGGCATATGAATCAATTTCATAACATGCTGTTTAAGCACATTTTCAAAGAAGTAATAGATAATGGTGTGAGTTAGAATGATCCACCAAGCCTAATGCATGCAAGACAATGGATGCAAATCATGGGAAATGCTGAAACGAAATATGATGCTCTAAACTAACCATCATAAGCAAAAAAATAAAAAGGAGAAAGACGTGGGGTTGAAAGACATACACACATTATTACATATGTGCCCTTGCGTAGAAGGGTTCAAATGGATGTCCTAACTAATTACTATGAATTAACTAACTATTACGAACCGAATGAAATAAATTAACAACACTGGCTAATTAGGACAAAATGGCCCCCGCACAAGAGGGTCCGAATAAGTGATTAAGCTAAGCTGCTTAACTAATTATTACAACGCCAAATTTAACTAAATATTGTAGCTAATTAAATAATTACAACAGAAAATTAATTACTCTAACTAATTGGTTACAACGAAAAATTAACTAGCTATGTTTAACTAATTAATTACAACACAGATATAATAATACAAAGGACTAACTAAGTAGCTATATTGTAGAATTAACTAAGCGTAATTAAGCACTCTAATTAATCAGCCCTGAGAAGTAAAGAATACTCATGCATGAAGGCGGTTTCCACCCGAAAATGCCTCTCTTTTGCTGCCAAAAGGTTCTGTTTTGCAGTCAGAAACTTGCACTATTTTGCCTCAGCCTCTACTCTATTTTACAAGAAAAATGGTACTCCCTGGCTGAAAAAGGTGGCTGGCCGGCCAAAAGTAGTGGACGGCTATACAAAAAAGGTTGCCGGTCGCCCACTAGTTTTGGGTATTGCCTTGCTGCAACAAATAACAAGCAGAGCACAAACAGAGCATTTTTAGGGGATGTTTGTCCACCCTGCCTCTCCTTATCATCAAACAGCTCAAAGGAGCGATAGGCTCCATTCGGAAGCCATCAATCGGCGCATATTCATTGCGTGATGACTTATGAACCAAGGGATACAATTTCAATAATTTCACAATGAAAGACCCCCAAACCTACTCCCTATCATGATATTGACCAAGGGAGGTGGTCGACATTGATTCTTGAATCGTTTTCATCACTAACAAGTATGAAACGACTCGAGACTCAATGGGTTCAATTAACATCCAATTAAACCCAAACCATTTTATTATCTTGCCCCATTTTTAATCTAATTTTCATACCTTTCTTAATTACGTTTCCATTCCTTAATCAATTGAGTCCAAAATGATGGTTAAGTCCACTAATGGAAAGAATTGTCAAACAAAGGGTTGTTTTGGGCAAGGGAGAGATGTCATGCCGTTGATAATGAAACTCCAAAGAGATTAAACCATTAAGCACAACAATCTGTATCGCAAGCTTCAACAAACATTTGGTTTGAAACAACTCTCAAAGCAAAGAAGAAACCAAAAAATGAGAGAAGTAAAAAGATGATTAGAGATGAACACAAGTATCAAAAGCTTGAAATAAGTGCTATCAGCTCAAATAGGTTGGTGTCTAATGCCTAAAACACCAAACCTATGAGGATCGTTACACTACAAGCATGCAATGCAAAGCATAAATGACATGAAGAACATAAAACAGCCCTAAGATAGGCGAAAACGACATTGAAATTATGTTCAAACATCTATACAAGAAAGCTAAAACAATGCAGCAAGTAAGCTAGTAAGCAAGCAAAAGGAGGGAAAACTGCATTTTAGCCTCTGAAAAGCCTCTGAAAATCAGTGGTAAAAAGCTCAAAAAGAGATAATTAAAAGGTGGGAAAGACAAGGGGAAAATCCTAGAAGACAAGGGCCAAAGAGTAGTGGTCCATTCCTCTACCCGTAATGCTTTAAACCACAAGTTTCAGCCCACAAATACAGGTCAAAAACAGTACGAAAACAACAATAAAGGTGGAAATAAATGGAGGAAAAAAGCTTGGAATTAGACCTCTTGAAGAGGAGTAACCCTTTGGAATTATAAACCACCAATTCTACACCCTCATGAGCTAAAATGCAAGCTCAAACACCTCAACAAAGAACCCCCAAGGTTTGGTTTAGAGTGTCTAGGCAAAGGGTATAGAAGTTGCAAGAGAGAGAGAAATATTTTCCAAAACTTTGCTCCACAAATTTTTTCTAACCCTAAATTATGAGAGGGAGTCATCTATATATAGAAATATAAGAGACTATCTCGAAAATGTCCATACAGACACAGCTACTGCAGTGCATGCATCTGTGGAGACAGCTGGCACAGTTGGCGAAAAGATCTAATTTTTGACACAAGTGGCTGGCAAGCCATTAAAAATGGGCGGCCAGCCACTATACTAGTGGTTTTGCAAGTCCCAGATGATCGGGCTTGAAAAACTACTTTTGGTCTAAAAAATAAGGCACAAGGTTTGTAGGTTTCTGAGGCTCAAAACTAAGGTTTCTTGCTGAGGAAATCAAGAATTTGGAGATGCCTGTAAATTCATCATTGGGTGATCAATCGGTGGGGCCCAAGTCTTAAGGGCGGTAAAAAATGGGGTGTCTACAATGACACGGAAAAGGTGAATTTTTTAGGTTTTGGCATAAACGCACTTTTTCCGTTGAGCCATACTTCACTTTGTTTTCCATTCCTCCATGTCGTGGCCCGATGTTGGGACACTGTCACACCCCAAACCCGCCCCTAAAAGTTTGGGCATGACTACTTCAGAAATGGACACTTAACCTGTTATATATATATATAATATATAGGGCCTGAACGGAAGCATTAAATATCAAAATTTGACAATAGAAACAAACTCCATTGAGCTACTACTATCATGCTAGGATCACAAACTTTAAATAGACAAATAAAATCTAAAACATACACCTGAATATCGGGTATATACGCACATATATACAAGCCCAGCTCTATAATTGGGCATACACCAAAAACGTTTCGGAAGAAAGTATTATACACATTTCAACCTTAGGCCAACAACTAGAGTGCAAAACCAAAGTTCGTCAAAACTTTATGAAAATAAGAGCAGCTTCTCTTAGGCTTGGACATGGAAAGGTTGACCAAAGAGGACAAGCGTCATGGTTTAGGACTGACCACTTGGTTGGTTACCTACAGAAACAGACATGACATAGGGTGAGCCAAGCTCAGTGAATAGTATGATACATAAATGCACAATTTAAATCATAATACATAACAATGCATAAATAAATGCGAAGATCATGTAGTTAATCTGTTCCTGTTTTCATTTTAAGTGGCCTTAGGCCCCAATCGTAAGTCATAATGGTTTTAAGCCCTTGAACACATTAATATTAAGCTTTTAAACATAATGGCATATAGCCCTTGAACATATGGCATGGAGCCCTTAAACATGGTGGCATATAGCCCTTGTACATATGGCATGAAGCCCTTGTCAGAATGGCATTACAGCCCTCGAACATATAGATATATGAACTCAAGAGGTGTCTCACACGGATTCTAGAGGTGACTCACATTGTAGCACTTAGTTCCGTGTAGCACTTTGTTTCATATTAGAATGGCATAAGCCCTTATCAGATTGGCATTACAACCCTTATCAGAATGGCATTAAGCCCTTAAACATATTGGCATTAAAGCCCTTAGACATGCATATATGAACCCAAGAGGTGTCTCACACGGACTCTAGAGGTAACTCACATCGTAGCACTTAGTTCCGTGTAGCACTTTGTTTCATATCATAACAACTTATACAGATGGCCATGAGCCTCATAATTTTCACATATGTATGGACTCAAGAGGTGTCTCACATGGACTCTAGCGGTGGCTCACAATGTAGCACTTAGTTCCAAGTAGCACTTTGTTCCATACCAATAATTAGCAGGTCTTACAGACCAAACCATACATAAATGTCATACCATAAACGGAAATAAATTCATACATATGCATTATGCTTGAATCATTAACAGAAATCATTATTCATACTTACTTATACTTAGCCTTTTAATAGTGCTGGCAAATCAATAAAAAGCATTCTTGTTAGTTCCATAAAGAAATTCCTCAACATTGTGAACTTATAGTATACTTGAACTTGTACTTATATCGGCATGTAACGTAGCTTGTAACATACTTACGCTTGTATCGTACTTAAACTTGTAACATACTTAAGCTTGTAATGCACTTAAAATTGTGACATACTTGAACTTATAACATGCGTATACTTGTAATATACTTGATTTTATAACATACATGGACTTATAACATACTTGGACTTGTAACATACATGAACTTATAACATACTTAAACTTGAAAACTTGTAACACATTTAAACTTGTATATACTTGTACTTGTAACCTTACTTAAACTTGTACATATTGGAACTTGTCACACATATATAAACTTGTAACATTCTTGACTTAGAGCATACGTAAACTTATAACAGACTTAAACTTAGAATATACGTAAACTTGTAACTTAATTATTCGAACCACGGTATTATTACCCCTGGGTAAGGGCCTTGTGCTAAAGATGATGTGAATGCTTCTACATATATGAATAATCATTAAATTAATAGAAAACAGAGCTTGTCTTATTATATCATGTCATTATCATGCACTTAACAAAATAGAATGATTCATATTCCTATGTGGGTTGCATACTAATGGTAAACCTTTACATTCCTATCATAGATTCTAAACGTTCTTGGGTCCCTTCGTAACATAACCTTAAATTCACACAACATCATTGTTCAAGGATGAACATAAGTTCCACTTATTCTTTAAGAAATAACATACTATACTGATAAATAACAAAGGGCTAATATTCGTCATTACTGGAATATAAGGATTCCAAAATCATACCGACGTACGCAAATCTTTCAGCGTTCATATAAGTTCACATTGCTTTCCAATTGTCATAAATGTTTGAATAATACTTACAAAGAACAGAGCATTAGTTACAATAGTTGTCAATAGTATATAAAATGTACATTCTTGTACTATTACTCACAGTGCTACAACGGAGTGCTTGCCCCTCCTGGAGTGTGCCCTGTACACACACATAACTTAGTCATTAGTTCTTTTGCTTTATTAATTCCTTTCCTGCTTTAGTTTACTTCGAATGAATTTACAGGCATCTTAGGGACATCAAACACAAATTCTAAAAATACCAGAGGGTTAAGCACGTAAAACTGAGCAAATAAATTTTTGCAGCATGGGCAGCATGTGCGGCTGTGAGCCCCGAACGTGCGGCAGGCCTTCCGCACGTGCGGCAGTGATCCCCGCACGTGCGGCGATTCCAGCAGTGTAGTCCGAAATTTCCCCAAACAAAACCCCATTTTTGTAAGCTTGCATAAGGCTCCAAATAGGCCCTTTAATTGATAAAGTGTGGTTCAAAAACATGTAAATAAAGACTGTAAACATGTATTAATCCAAACATAAACTAAATCCTTAATCTAACATTACCAATACATGACTTTAAACTTGAGTATCACAAGATAACATGCTTAGAAGCTTAATCAAATCACAACCTTTCAAAATTCCATCCTTGGATTCAAATTCCTCACAAAGCACACTTAAATTAGGTTGTAAAACAACCAAATGATGAGAACACCCTCTTCAATCAAACATAAATCATGAACAATTGTCCATTACAACCCTAGATCATCAAACATAAATCATAAACAACTCTTCTTCACAATTGAAAGGATAGTTCTCATATATACTAAATTTAACATACCTTAAGCTTGATCTCCTAATTTAATCTCAATTTCCTTCCTTGTTGAACCTTGTCTTTGTTCTCCTTTCCTCTTCTTTTCAACCCTTATTCTCTCCAAAAAATGCCTCACGTTTTTTTTTTATCAAGGCTCAAGAGATTTGGGTGTATATATTTACAAATAATGACATATAAGACAAAACTTAATCGTTTAATCATTCCAAAATTGAAATTTCGTAAACATGCTTAATATTACTTAAAAATTATGCTGATCACAGATATATAATCAATTTCAGATAATTAAGCCGTTAAGGCTTCCAATTTCTGCTTCAAACATTCTACATGTAACAGATACTTTTCTTGTTCAACAGATAGACATCTTTAAACATGAGATTTACTTACTTAACCATAATTCCACATGGAATTTCACAATAAGCATATAAATATACAGAATAAGGGAATTGAAAGTATACCAGAATCATAGACGAGGGTCGGTTTATTACAGACACAATTACACATGTATTTCACTTTGGGGCACAAGAAATGTGCCCAACTTTTGAAGAATTTCAATCACTGATGGAATCCCGGTGCAGCGAGGAGATCATACCTCAGCCCCATTTTGGCCATGCCCAGGCTTTGGGACGGATGTACGAACTTGCTTTGCACGAAGCTCGATCTTTTGCACATGACGGAGGCCTAGATATACCCAGGTTGATTCATCGATTTTCTGACATCGGCGACAGAGGCGAGCTTATTTGATGAGGCTTTCGGCAACATGCCCTCTGTTTATGTATGCTCACACACTTTCTTCTTGCCCCTAGTTGCAGCGGAGCCAGCATTCGATTGATTAAAGTGGCTCAATGCCTAAAAGGAGGCCAGAGCTGCATTGGTTTGGTATTGGCCAAAACCCTGATGGGTTTGAACGCTTTTCATCAGTGAGAGACTACTCGGTTCGCGGGGAGTCCACTAGTTCTTCCGGTATTTATTTCCTACCCTTTCTTATTTATGTTTCTTACATCACTCTGCACTCACGATCTATTTTCCCCTCAAAGCCTTTTTCTTTACATTTCTCTCAGCATACATCTCTCTATTCTTTATTCTCCCTTATTTTTCATCCCTTCCCAAGCATGGCTAATGGATAAGCGAATAGTAGTGGACCCTTGCCCCGTGTATTCAGCCCAAGCTTATTTCTTCCACCGGCGACTACTAGACTTTTCCATAGAGGGATGGTGGTGCAATTGGATGTGCGGTAGATCTGCAGCTGACATAGCCTGGTGTTGCCCTCGGCTCAACTTGGCTGAGATGAGCTATAGCATGACTCAACAACCGGGCATACAATTGATTGGCCTCATATATGGTGTGTTCTATTTCCCTTTCCGGTACAAACGCCAGTTTGGACATGATTAGAGCCACCTAGAAGAAAGGATAGAATACCCAGCTCTATTCCTCATTCATGCTTCAAACCTAATCCGCTACCTCACTGCTTGGAGGACAAGAGAGCTTCTCGCCCTTGCCCCTAGTTTCAGTTATGCCCATTTTGGCAAGTGCTTAGCTTGGCTCAATGAGGAGGCACAGGTTGGGCCAACGCAGGAGCACTTGACTCATCTATGCCTCTAGTTTATTGCTTTGACTTTTCTTTTCAAGTTTTATGGTGTGAAAGTAACTTTGATTTTAAATCAGGGAGTTGGAGAATGTACCCCGTGTTGAAATCAATAGAATTAACATTGTGAGCACTAAAGATTTTCCTTGATGTAAAAAGGTAAAATTTTGAACAAAATCAACTTCTATTAAGACTTTTCAAAACCATTTTCGAAATTGATCACTGTCTGACGCGCATCGAGTCAGTCCTCAAGATGTATAGCCCTGAATCAACATATCACGACTGCCCATAATTGCATTCACCAGCACTGCTCTGTATTTGAATTGCCCTTTTCTATGGCATTAAAGTAACACAACCGAGCTAGAAGATAGTGGACAAAGATGGCCTGATCAAACATAATGAATAGGACAATTGAGTTCAAGATGGTTACGACCGAACTTCAGGATGAAGTTGTCTACGTATCCCAAAGATAGGAATCAGGCCTTACGTAGTTTGGTTCAGGTTCACTCGAGTATTAACTCTCTCCTTTTATACTCTAACTTTTGACAAAACTGCCCTTCTAGGTTTTCAACCTTGCGAGCTTAGTTTTTCTTCATTTCTAATTTTTCATGCTCTAACTTTTCCCTAGGTCACCTTTCTAGGTTTTTGGCCTACCGAGCCTCTCAAGGATAATATTTCTTCAACTTGTCCATGTTGATCGATTGCGAAAACTCCAGGCCATCAAGGTCCATAAGAATAATCACCACTCCTGACCAAATAGACTTAATGATATAACGACCAGTCCAATTAGGTCAGAATTTTCCCCTAGGTTCATGAATGGGAGCTCAGTTGTTGTTTAGCACCATATCTCCCTCCTTGAGGTTTCTGGACTTGACCTTCGTGTTAAAAGCCTTAGCAATTCTGCGCTGGTAGCCTTGGACATGATACAATGCCCGTAGTCTTCTTTCATTAAACAACATTAACTCCTCAAATCTACTCTATTGCCAGTCCGCTCCACTATTTGACACTCGGCCATAACTCGCAGCTACGGTACTTCAATCTTGAAGGGTAGAATAACATCCATCCCATAGATGAGAGAATAAGGAGTTGCCCCTATAGATGTTTGGATTGATGTTTTGTATCCCCAAAGTGTGAATAACAATTTATCCGGCCAGTCCCTGTATGTTTCCATCATCTTCCACAAGATGTTCTTAATATTCTTGTTTGCAGCCTCAACAGCTCTGTTGGTCTATGGTCTATAAGTTGACGACTTGTGAAAAGTCACATCATACTTCTCAGTAAATTGACCACATCTTTCTTGACGTGTGAGCCATTATCTGATATGATCTCATTCAGAATCCCATACCAGTAGATGATGTTGTTTTTCATAAACCTGGTTACATGCGATGCCTTCAGCACGGCATAGGATTGAGCTTCCGTCCACTTCGTAAAATAGTCAATCGCCACTGTGGTAAAGTGATTTGGAAATACTCTTGGATCCAGTTAGATGCTCTTGATCCTTTGATTGCTACCTGAAAAAGAGATGAACATTTTGGTCGGAGGAGACAGAATTAGCACTTTGACGGACAAGTCAGTATCTTCTCCAATTTAATTCTTTCTCAAGTTATCTTGTTTATTTTCACATACCTCACTTTGGCTGATGCTTTTCCTTTTTATATTGTTTTCTAAGGGCCCACCTTCTCATCATCACCTTTTACCTTCATGTCTAGGACCCCTAGGTACGTTATAAGCTTTTCGACATACTTGGGCCACGTGCTGGATTCTACTACGCCTTGTTCTTATTTAGATGGGTTTGGTCATGCTGAGTTAGTCACACTAGCATTCTTGGTGTCCTATTTGAACCTCTTCTGAGTACACATTTATTCGCCCCCCACAATTACCCCCCAAACATCCAAATAACATATTTACTCGACGTGTTTGGTTGCACTCCTTTTCGTACTGATTCATCAGAGTTGTCAGAGCAGACGCGCTACTTACATTATTACAGCTTCCAGCCCCTTCGTATTTGACATTCATTTAATGTGTTTTGAAATCTATACCTTCGTATACTTTTGAATCGAAAGGTTATTGACATTCTTTATGTCCGTATACTGTTGAATTGAAAGGTTATTGACATCTTTGAGCATCCTTCATATCAACCTCCTTCTAGACCTCTACAACCCACTTCTTACTGTTCATCTCCTTCCTCATCCTGTAAGTCCTCTCTCTCTTCTCATTCTATTCTTCATTCCAATTTCTCGCGCGTTTTACTTTTGTTTTTTTGTACACGCTGTTTTCATTTCATCTCAAATGGAGAGGCATTTGAAAGCTCTCCTTTTTGAGGATCGAGTTGCAGCCTTCCGTCGTTACTTTTTAATTCCAAACGACGTTCACCCATCCCTCATTTCAGACAATGCAGAGGACATGGAGAGGGCTGACACAAGCACCATTAACTTTTCTCTTTTGGCAATTGCAGAGGGTGGAGTTCGATTCCCCCTTCACCCTCTTCTTAGGATAGTCCTGCGCTACTGGGGATTAATTCCCTACCATCCAAACGTGAACTTTTACCGTATTATCATGGGTATAGTGGAATTGAATCACTGACTGGGTTTTAAGCTAGGAGTCCCAACTATTCAGCACTACTACGTTATGACGCAATCAACCGGTCGGCAAGGCCGTTATTTTTTAAGTGCTAAGGACGTTGACCATCATTTGGTAACCATGCTCGCTGGCTCTAGCAAAAAGGTTGATGATGTCATGGTCACCGTCCGAGGTAATTGGGAATTCGGTGAAGGAGAAGATCGCCAAGACCTAATACTAAGGAAAATGGGCAAACCAAGTGGCCGGTTAGAATTGCTAACATGTCTTAAAATAAATGGTTTATTCAGCTTAAATACTGTGCTGATCATTTGTGTTTCTTGCAGGCAACGATTTGAAAAGAGCATTGCCATCCACGGACAATGCCGTTTTGGAGCAAGTTAAGACGGTCCTCAATTACAAAGGCCGTCCAAACCTCCAAGGACAAAGGTGTGCAACCCATGTTTTGCTGAGATACGACCCAACTTACACCACTTTTTTGGCCGCAAATAATATCCTTGTGCCGACAGACGAATGGCAGCTTACTGCGCTTATCTTCTCTATCTACAAAAGTCTAAGGGATATTGGCATCGAAGGTTCTGACACCGGTGATGAGATTGGTGAAGACGCACAATCGGAGGGCCGTTCAGAGGACCATGAGTTGAATAGAGAAATTGACTTGGTGTTTGAACGCATTGACCGAGACCATTGTACCGATCTCCCTTCTACGTTTGGCCGAGTAGACTCATTTGCTCTAGTGGAAAATATCTTTACCGGCTTCGAAAATCTACCTGGGGCTGCATTTGAAGCTGAAGAGATGAGCGGGGAATCACTTGCCCAGTTTGGCAGGCGATGAAATGGGGAGAAGATGGCAGCCATGAGGTAAGCTGGCGAGTCTGGGAGGAGCCAAATGGTGCCAACTCGTGAGGTGCGTGAAGAAGAAATGACCTGTGAAACAACTTTAGCCGAGTTGATTCCTAAACAAAATCACGCTGAAGTCCAAGGAGTTGATCTCATAGGACAAAAGTGACCTGCCGAGACAGAGATCGATCTACTAGAGGCACCGATTAAGAAACGGCCAGGGTGGATATACTGCCCATTGAAGATAATTTGACCGAGGCATTCATCATCCAACCAAGGATGAAGAATGCGTCGATTCTCACCAGCGGATCGACGATCAAAGATCCTACCATGGCCCTGAGTGTAGCTTCAACCCTCTCTTTGCCTTCAAATTGAGCTACTTTTCGTACTGAACTGGATGTCATCTCAAATGCTTTGGTGCCCCGTCTTTTGGAAGGTTTGAAAACAAGGCCTCACAGTTCGGACTCCTGCAGTTCTGAATCTAGTCTCACAAGTGCAATGTGAAACTGGTAAACACCACAGAGTCCAAATCCGGCAAATCTTTTTGGAAAATTGATTTTAAATCAAATAATGCCAAAATTGGACTTCTGTACTAGACACAGAGTCGCCACCTAAATAATTTTTATTTTGGGAAAATTTAGGAAATCCTGACTCATGTCGAAGGCCACGTGTCCTTCATCATCAAAGTTGCCTCGGCTCGAGAACTTGGGTTATGAGAGGAGAAGGTCATGAATTGAGCACTCTCGCTCGCCCGATCAAAGATTGGCCTCTACTAATCATGATATGATTTTTTATAAACATTATGCGTTCTTATTCCGGTTATTAAACTAGCTTTACTATGCGATGCACACAAGCATACAAGTATAGACTAGTTTGCTCGATTTGGAACAATTCAACTCATGTTTGTTTGCGAAAATGGTTTGAATTTGCCACCTCAAGTGGGCTTAAAGATTGCGGATTTGCCACCAAACTTAGTGCGCTTAAAACATGATTTGCCACTCAACAAAGTGGGTTTAAAATGTACATTTGTTGAATTGTTCCAATTCAAGCAACAAGCCTTCATCCACAGGCATTCATGTAGTTTAGCACTTAACTAGATAGCCTCATGGCAAGCATGCTAATCATGGCAACATTCACACTTATGCAAGTATGCTAAAGCGTAAAAACTCACCGAGTACTCCAAGCCAAAATAGAAACTAGTTAGAAAGATTCATGATCCTAACTATACAAGATGCCTAATGCAACACATGCAATAATGCAATTAACAGTCTTGGCTACTAATATGGCTTATGAATCAATTTGAACAACATGCGATTAAACACGTATTCAAATAAGATATTGAAATGACAATGCAATTTGAATGATGGGCCGAGCCTCGGTGCATGCAATACAAGATGGATGGATGCAAGCATATGATATGATAATTAAAACATGTCCCTAATCTAACCATCAAAAGCGATTAAATAAAAGGGAGAAAGAGGTGGGATTAGAAGACATACACACACGCGCGCAGACTTATTACAACTAGGGTTGTGCAAAATACCGCCCAATCCGCTAAAACAGCACTGATCCGCATCAATTTGCACTGCTTTAACCGCTAACCATGGTTTAAACTTTAAAATTTATAATCTGCCAACCGAACCGCTCCGCTCCGCTATAGTTAATACATATATATTTTTTAACTTCTAATGAAATATCAATGTAAAAATAAGTGTGAGAGAGATTTAAGATATGAAATTTATTACAAATTAGTGATTATATATAGGAAACATATTACGTAAAATTACTTTGTGCTATATATCTAAAAAATATTATACAAATTAGTGTTATATATTATGCAAATGTATGATAATTAGTTAAAATGTTCTTCAATCCGCCAGTCCCCCAAAACCGCCCAAACCGCAATTTGTCAATCCGCTAATCCGCTAACTCGCTATTCGGTTTGTAATTTTACTCTCCAACCGCCTGAACCGCACCGCGCACACCCCTCATTACAACATTACGCCCTCGCAAAAGTGGGTCCGAATGAATTAGCTAACTAACTAGCTACGCTAATTAAGATGACTAATTATTACAAAACTCAAAACTAATTAACAACTTCTAGCTAATTAATTATTACAAACCGAAAATGAATAACTAGTTAAACTAACTAATTATTGAAAACACTGAATTACCTACAACTAATTAATTACAACACATGCTTGATCTAATGCTAATTAAACCAACTAGCTCATCCCGGGAAGCGAGGAATGCATGCATGCTAGATCTTTCACTCGAAAAAGCCACTGCTTTGTTGTTGTAAGCCTCTGTTTGCACATATGATCACTGAAAATTGTGCCAACTTCCAGAACACCTTTGCTCCACCTCAGGAACACACTGTGCAAAAATCACTAATGGCAGATAGAAGGGACAAAGGGCCGGTCGGCCACTGATGGTGGCTATTGGCTACTGCTGGTTCACACTTCCATGCTGCAACAGAGAGCAAAATAGAGCAAAATAGTGTATTCTCACAGGTTTTTTGTACTGTTTACCCTCCTTATCATCACACAAGTTTAAAGGAGAGAAACCCTTGGCCCTCAAACCATCAATCAAGCAATTTCCATGCACGATAGCTAAGGGACTAAGTTTGTACAAGTTCAATGAATGCACAAAGAAGACCAAAATGACCACCTCCCTATCATGCATGATCAAAGGCATTGGTGACCTAGGAAAATGACACATTTCATCACTTTGAGTTTGAAATGTCCCATTTTCGTTGTGTTCAAATTAACGTCCAATTTGAACACATGCAATGCAACATAAAGAATGCTTATCTTGCACAATTTTACTTGCCAATTTTATTTACTCATTTTAATTACCAAACCATTCATTAATCCATTTGTCCATTGGTGAGTGTCCTCTAATGAAAGAGGGCTCAAACCACAAGTTGCTTTGGGCATGAAAGAGGCATTACACTGTTAGTAATGAACCCCCTAAGGGATTAAACTATTAGGTGTAGCACCTCGATTTCACACTTAGGCAAACAAGTGGTTTAAAACCACTTTTAAAACAAAATCCAAAAGTGAAGAAATGAGGGAGATTGCGGAGATTTAGGTGCTGAAAATGAGTGATAAAGAGCACTAAAACATGCAATCAACTTACACCAATGATGGTTAAAGCCTTTAAACACTAAGCTAGTGAAAGGACTTACACTACAACTATGCAAAACAAGACTCAAATGGCTTAACCAGGCGAAAGCAGAGTTACAATAGTCCAAAACAAGTCCTAAAACATGCTGGAATTGAGGTAATAAAGGCTGGAATAATAGGCTAAAACATAACACAATCTAAACTAGTAAGCAAGACACAAAGAGAGTAGGCTAACCCCTCCAATTTTGGACTTCAACATAAGGTTTTTGCCACTGAAAAACATCTGAAATTCAGTGGTTAAAAGGCCAAAAAAAGTTGGTTTGAAAGTGATGAAAAATGGTAAAAAAGCTTTATAAGCAAAGGAGAAAGAACGGTGAACCACCACTTAACTAAAAATGGCCTCAAACCAACACTTTTAGGCCACAAAAATGGATTTTTTTACAGTTCAAAATTAGCAAGAAGGGTGAACCACCCCATTTTCGACCGACCTTAGGGCTCAGACGTCCTCGACTGAGCGCTCGATGATCGCGCATGTTTGTGCAAGTTTCGAGTTTCCGGAGTTTTCGGCTGAGTGCCTTGCCTCCAGGCCTTTGAACTTTTTGTGTTTTGGCTTGGTTTGTAGACCATGCCTTGTTGCCCTTGCCTGGAGGGAGAGAGAGGCCTGTAGGCCACTTTTTGTAGTCATTGACTGCTTTTCCCTCTTGTAGGCTAGTTTTCGGTTTCCGGAGCCTTCGGCCGAGCACCTTGTCTCGAGACCTCTGAACGTTCTCCTCTTGGCCTGGTTTTTTGACCATGCCCTGTTGCCTTTGCCTAGAGGGAAACAGAGGTATGTAGACCACTTTTTGTAGTCGTAGACTACCTTTCCCTCTCGTAGGCTACTTTTAGGGTCCGTAGACTAGTTTTCGGGGCTTCCGGCTGAGTGCCTCGCCTTGCGGACTTCGGTCTTGCTTCCATTTTGGTTTGGTTTTGAACCAAAACTTCTTATCCCTTGCCAGTAGAGTGGAACAGGGGTGTAGACCAGTTTCTTTCCCTATAGACCACTTTTCTTCCCTGCCAGCCAGTTTTCTGGTCGGCCAGCTAGGATGGGTGATCTGTGGACCACCTAAAGTGGTCGGCAGCCATGCCACCACCTTCCTTTCTCTGTTCAGACCACCTTTCCCCCCTTGCCGACCACTTTTTGTCCTTACAGACCACTTTTTATAGTCGGTCGACCAGTGGGAGTGGTCGATCGACCACTTCAACGGGTCACCAGCTTTCCTGCACTTTCTGTAGATATTTTTCTTGCCAGCTGTGCTAGCTGTTGGGCACAGAAAGCATGGAGGGATTGCACCAAGCTTCTAGCTTGTTCAACAAGCTTGAAGCTTGGAATTCTATATAAGGAAGCCTCCTCCCTCTTGTCTCAGCCTGAGAATTTCGCATTAGGGCTATACATATCCCTCTATCTCTATACTTCTTCCTTTCTCTCTATATTTGTGCTTAAAAGTACCATTTCTTCACACTTTTGCACACAAACAGCTAGTGAAACACTTTTGCTTTGGAGCTAAGGCACCTTGAAGCTAGTTTTGGGGGTTTTGGATTGCTTTTGGTCCAAAAAAGTCGCTGGAGTTGCTGCTTTGTCCTTGTTCTTCATGGGTAAGAAACTAGCCCCTTAAAGATTTATTTTTGATTGAATTTTTGGCCCTATTTGCATGATGTTTTAGGCTTAACATTCAATTGCAAAAAGCTTCATTTTCAAGTGCTTAAAGTGTTTGTTTGAGACCTCTTTGGTGTCGGGGGTGTTCTACCCCCTTTTGTGCCTTGTTTGGCTTTCTTTTGTGCCATCCTTTTAGGCCTTTGAGATCATCTTCTCTTGGCCTTTTAACCACTGAATTCCAAAGGAATTTCAGTGGTGGAAAGTGTGTTTTGAGGCCCTAAATGGGTGGGGGTTGTCACCACTCCTCTTCTCTTCTGTGCTTGTGTTGATGGCTCACCAAGTTAGCATGTTTTTCAACGTCCTTGAGGCCCCCATCTTAGCATGTCTTAGGCCTTATTTTAGCATGGCATAGCACTGTTTTGGGTTGGTTTTGTTATCTCTTGCAAGCTCCTTGCACTTGTAGTGCGATTCCACTAACTAGCCTAACATGCATCATGCTTTGGACCATCATTCTAGCATGTTTTTGGCTCCACTCCAATGAGATTTTACTCATGTTTTTCCTTTCTTAAGCTCTATTTTAAGTTGTTTTGGTCATGCATGCCTTGCTTTGTATAGCCATAGTGCAATCCTGCTCACTAGCTTTGAGTTTTCAAGTCACTAGCATGCATTACTTGGGTTATTTGCATGATTTAGCATCATTTGATATGTGATTTCAGTGTATGTAGTGTGGTCATACTCTCCCATGCTTCACTCTTTCAATGCTTTTGGAGGGTTGTGCCTTATGCCTTAAACAAGAGCCAATATGTATGCCATCTTGCCTAAGCTTTTGGGCTGCCATATCAATGTGTTTTTTGGTGTTATTTTTCCATGATACAACTGTATTTTTGGTTGTTTAGAGCATCCCTCATTTGCATCTTACACTTGTATTATAATCATGTTCGTTGGCCTACTGTACTTGGTGTTTTGGCCCTTCATGCTAGCTTGTCTTGGCTATACTCCATACATGTTTTAGCATTATTTTGACATGTTTTAGGTGTTCTTGGCCTTTTGGGGCTTGCTTTGTATAGCTATAGTGCAAGTGCCTATGCTAGCTTTAAGCTTTGAGTCTCCTAGCATGCTTCATTTGTGACATGTGCATGATTTGGCATTATTTAATATGTTATTTTAGAGCATATAGTATTGCCATGTTCTCACTTCCTTCGCTCTTTGAATGCTTTTAAGAGTTATGCCTTTGTGCCTTGCTTGTGGGACAATGCGTATGCATGCTTGTCTAGGATTTTGAGCTCCCATCCCAGTATGTTTTGGTCTTTGTTTTGACCTATTTGAGCTTTGTCTATGTTTGGTTTAATCATTTGTGCCATGTATTGCAAGCCTCTTGAGTAGTCCCCTTTAGTAGCCTTATGCCTTAGGCCTTCTAGAATGCTATGCTTGTGTTGGTTGAAAGATTTGGCATCGTTTCACACGTGATTTCAGTGCATATAGTGTAGCTACACACTCACATTTGTTACGTCTTAATCATGTTTGAGAGTTGTGCTCTTATGCTTAGTTGATGAGCCATTGCATGAGCACCACCATCTTGCCTTCCATGCCATCATTTCAGAGCATTTTGGCCTTTGTTTCGGCATGCATGAAGTCAGTTTGGGGTTGATTTGGTCCATTGAGCATTGCATTACATAGGCTTTGTGCTGTATCCTTCACTAGCTTTCATGCTTAAGGACTCTAACTTGACATGCTCACGTTGTTTGCATGTTGTTTGGAATGTTGTTGCGTTGCATTGCGTTTGGACTGAAAGTTAATCTAAACATAAGAAACGAGGGACGTTTCATACTTGTAGTGATGAAACATGCCTCAATTCTCAGTCGCCGACCCTCTTGATCAAGCATGATAGAGGTGGAGGCCCTTATTTCTTATTTGTGCATTCATTGACAATGAATTGTGCAAACTTGGCTTCTCGGCCATCATGCATTGCGATGCTCGGTTGGTGGCCCGATAGTCGAGAACCGTACTTCCTTGAGCTTGAGAAATGATAGGGAGAGTGGTTGTGCACACATACCTTGCAAATACACTGATGTGCCCCTTCTTGTTCTCTGTTGTAGCAAATTGGAGCTTGGCAGAATTTTCTGGTCGGCAGACCAGTAAAGGTGGCTGGTCGACCACTTTTCTGGTCTACAACAAATTTTTCTGGTCTACAAGTTCTAGTCGGCAATGCACCAGGAGGTTCCCATGTTGGAGTAGAAGCTATCTTGAGATTTGTGCAGTGTTCTGAGATCAAATGCAAACAGAGACAAGTTTGGGCATAGCAATGGATTTCCGAGCGAGAAACCAAGTGCATGCATTGTTCAACTTTCCATAGCAGAGGTGAGTAGTGTAGTTTAATGCTTACTTGATAATTAGCATGTCTACGTAATTTGATTAATTTGTTAATTAGTTAAAGTGATGTAATAATTAGTTGTAGCTAGTTATTCAATTTGTTGTGTAATAACTAGTCTAATTAGCTTTATTAGATTAGTTAAGTGGCTTAGCTTAGAATAGCTTAGTTTTCATTCGGACCCTCCATCGAGAGGGCAAAATTTTGTAATAAGCGTGCGTGTGTGTGTGAATGTCTTCCAACCCCACGTATTTCTCCATTTTATTTACCCGCTTTTGATGGTTAGTTTTAGGGAATATTTCGATTAGCATACCTTATGCTTACATGCGTGCATCCATTCATCTGTCTTGCATGCACCAGGCACGGCACATCATACAAGCTGCATTGTATTTCAATACCAATTTGAATATGTGTTATCTAGTTGCATTCACATAACAGCTTAGAATAGCCGAGCCTATCTTCGTTGCATTTTGCATGTGTTGCATTAGGCATTTTTGACATAGCTAGGATCATGCATGATTACTAACTAGCTTCTTTTTTGGCCCCGAGTACACTGTAAGTGTTTATGTTTTAGCATCCTTGCATGTGTGTAAGTGACTGCCATGATAGCATGCTTGCAATGAGGCTATTTTCTTAACTGCTATAACTGCATGAATGCCTGTGGGTGAAGGCCCGATTGCCTCAATTGGAACAACTCGATGATTATGAGTTTTAAGCCCACTTGAAGGGGCAAAATCATGTTTTTCTTAGCCTACTTGAGCGTGGCATCTTTCAAACCATTTTCAAAAAACAAACATGAGATGTTTTGTTCCAATTCTTGCGATTGAGTCTATACTTGTATGCTGTGCGCATCACATAGTAAGCTAGCTAATAAACTGGAATAAGAACACATGTGTTTTCAAAAATAACATATCATATTAGTATAGGCCGATCCTTTGATCGAACGAGTGGGGATGCTCATTTCAGGACCTTCCCCTCTCGTACCTAAGTTCCTGAGCTGAGGCAACTTTGGTGATGACGGACGCGTGGCCTTAGGCACCAGTCTGCGTTTCCTAAATTTTCCAAAATAAAATATTTAGGTAGCGAATCTGAAATCTGGTAAAGCAGTCCATGTTTGGCGCTTTTTGATTAAAATCAATTTTCCAAAACGATTTGCCGGATTTGGACTCTTTGGTGATTTATCACTTTTGCATTGCACTTTGTGAGATTAGATTCAGAACCGTGACAGGAGTCCAAACTGTAGTAGCTAAGGACTACAATTCGCGCCCTCGCACGCGGAGCGTAGTTCGGGGCGGTCTACAGTTTCTGGCGACTCTGCTGGGGATTTAGAGAACTTAACGCGAACTCATGATATGTTGTTTTGTTTACACTTATGTGTTTCTTTGCATTGCATTTACATTGATGCGCCTAGGACACCGTGTTTGTCGTCTGCTATTCCTGAATGGTTTGCCGGAGGCTTGCTTGGAAAAGCGTGCCATAAAGTTGACTGGTTACGAGCTCTGCCACGATGGGAACACAAACCTCAATTTTTATAGAGGCACCCTTTTTGACCATTCGACCTAGTACATATCGGAATCTATAGTGATCATTCCAAACTAGGACAGGTTGCTTACCCGATTGTAGGTTGTTTGAAACCGCTGCATGTGTAGTGAAACCCTAGCTCCTGACAAGATAGGACAGGGAAACCCTACCCCATCATAAGGGTGTTTCGGCTCTCACTTGCTTGTTATGTGCTTTTAGAGTGTGTCTCAACAGGAATGTATGTATCAGTTTGCAAGTCTCGGTATCTGGCCTGAGGGCATCAGTATTTGGGGAATCAGTTTTACCTGAGGGTATCAGATTTGAGGCAGTGATTTGGGAACAGCGATCAGCATTGAGAACAGTGTGTTCGAGCTTACAATGTCAACTTTGTGTTGTCTTTATTTAAGCTGAAGTGCTGTCTGTTTTTCTGCTTATTATTTCCTTATTATGCTTTATTTATCTTTTTGTAAGGTAGTTTAGCATCGTTGCTTCTGACCAGGAAGATATTCCCCAAGAACTCTGGATCAGAGGTGGAAGGTTTCATTGATCCGAGGATCTAGTTGACGGACAAGCAGTGTTCCTTTCATTACCCCCAGTTACTAGACGGAGGTCAGTTAGGCGCAGTTCATCAGTACAGTGGTTACCAGATCAGTGGTCCTTATCCACCCCACCAGTGTGAAGTCGGGCTGAGGTTTCCGCTTCTACCATAGAAAGAGATATACCTGTTGTTCAGTTAGATTAGCACTTTATGGCAAGTATGGAGGACATGATGCATCAACTCCAAGAGACTATGCAAGCCATGCAGTGGGATGCTGCCCACCAAGCAGAGTTTGTCACGTGGCAGGCAGAGGTTATGGCTCAACAGACAAAGCTGATTGCCAAACTTTAGCAGCAGCAACAACCACAACAAGCCGAAGCATCTACTTCGCATCCACCCCCACTCCCAACTAGAGTTCCGATGCTTGGGGCTATTGCAAATGTCCAGAAAAATACAGAAATTCCAACGGGGCAAGTTCCACCCCCAATTCTACCTCAACTGTCCAAAGCACCGGCCAATCCAGTGGATACACCGTTTGAATTTGAGGTGGATCCAACAACGCTGAAAGTGAGCTAATTAGAAAAGCTGTTCAAAAAATTTCAAGGCGTTAATTCCATACCGGACATAGAGGATGGATACACCGATTCGGCGGTGACTTTGCCGGACCGGTTCAAGATGCCGCATATAGACCGTTTTGACGGTTCTGGGGATCCATGGTATACCTGCGGTTGTTCTTGGATATCCTTTAGGGCAATGGGCCTCTCCAGACTGGAAAAGCTTTCACTCTTCGGCCGGACTTTGTCGGGTGTTACGACTATTTGCTACGCAAAGCTGGAGGATTCTATCAAGAGAAGCTGGGATAAGATAGCTGAGGCTTTTATAGCTCCATACTCCTATAACACGCAGATCGAGATCACAACTCATGATCTCAAGATAACCAGACAGGAACCGAAAGAGGGCTTCTCTGACTTTGTAACCCGTTGGAGGGCCAAAGCTTCTACGATGACCATCAGGCCAGTCGACAAGGATCAGATACGGATGGTTGTGCGCAACCTCCAGCCCAAGCTGATGCAAAAAATGATTGTCATACCCCTTCCCACCTTTGCGGATTTATACGAGATTGGGGTACAGATTGAGGACGCCATGAAGAAAGGTCTGATTGACCACGAGAGAGAGCAACCCAAGAGGGTGTTTACCCGCAGTTTGAATGCAGGCACGAGTAGTGCTCCAACTGCTAGAACTTCCGATGTGGGCATGGTCACCACCACCACTACACCAAAAATAGCCAATCCCTTTGCTGGTACTTCGACTTCAAACCCCCAAACTCCGAATTACCCACCCCGGGGCCAGAGGACTTTTTCCCCGTTGTATATGCCTTTGTCCAAAGCCCTGGGGGTCTTAATCAAGAAGAGGCATCAGAAGCCCCTAGTGCCACGGCCATTACCAAATAACCTCTCACCAACTCACAACTCGGCCAAATACTGTGCCTTTCACCAACAGCATGGTCACAACACCGACCAGTGCTTCAGGCTACGTCATGAGATCCAGGATCTGGCGTAATTGTGCCACCACAAAAGCCAAATGTCACCACCAACCCACTCCCACCACATAAGCAAGCTCCACCTCCCAAACACATCAATCTGATCCAACCTAAGGTTGTGCCATACGACCTTAGCATCCCACCTACCCAAGCCGGAGGTGTTCATCCCGAACAACACGGATTTGTGCATGTTGAGCACCTCCCTAACCCAACCCGAGCCGGTGGTGGTGACCGTTGAAGACAGAACAGGGATGACACTCAAAGCAAATAGGAGTGTTGATTCAGAGCCTGATGGGTCTGGGAGCTTTGCTGAGGAGGTATACAACCCAAGTGGTTATATCACATCAACAGATCAGCTTAAGCCGAAGGTAGAGTTGCTGATTGGGGCAGAGATCAATGTGGTTCGGGAGGATGGACCTAGTCAGGGGTTAGATGACCTAGCAGAGTTGGAGGAGGATATCACAAATCTGCAATTCTTCAATGAACAGGATCCGGGGGACGTGACTGTCAACTGGTTTGATTTAGATGGGTCAGCAGAAACTACTAGGTGGCTCAGTGACGAGCCAGATGTCGTTGAGTCACCTCAGCCAGAACATGGACCATCAGAAATAAGAACATCAGCACTGGCCAGAATGGCCGAGAATCAGGAAGTATCGCCGGAGAGCACCAGTGTAAAGAATTTTGCTCGGGATCTGAGCAGTTTGAGTACAGTGGGCACTAAAAAGGAGGCTGCATCGAAGCGTCTTGAGCAAGAAAAATCAAAGATCTTGAGACGGCTAGGAAGGCCAAGGCCCCTGAGGGGACGGAATATGCTGCGAGCACAGAAGCAATTACAACGGAGCCAGACAGCTGTCTGTCGGTTGCCGATGATATGTGGTAGGAAGATGACGACTTACGTCTTGCCCACACTGACGAAGATTGGAGGAAAAACCAACCGGATGACAGTTGGTATGTTGAGGAGGTTAACCATATGACTAGAAGTGGGCGGTATTTCAAGCCCCCACATTTGGACCAACCAGAGGCGTCCAAAAAGGACAAAGAAGCGGGGAGGCAGAAAGAAAAACTGTTGGAGGAGGAGGCTGTACTGAAACAGCTTAAGAAGATTCAAGCAGACATCTCTAGCTGGGGACTACTAATGGCCTCAAGGGTTCACAGATAGGCCGTCCTTACAGCCATGGATAGGACAAAGCTTTCGATCGATACAACTCCGGAGCAGTTGGTAGGGCTAGTTTTCTCAGGAGGAGCCCCGACCTTGACATTCACTGACAAGGAACTGCCGCCTGAGGGCTCAGATCATAACAAACCACTCTACATCTCTGTGGAGTGCAAAGAGAACTGGATACCGGTGGTTCTTGTTGACACCAGATCTGCTATCAACGTGTGTCCGTTGAGGACGACATATGTTATCGGGTTGAAGCCCACAGATTTCGTGCTTACGGCCCAGGTGATATGGGGCCTATGATAATACTAGCCGAGAAGCGATGGGGACTGTACAGATTCAGACTCAGGTTGGTCCAGGGCAACAGGATATTGACTTTCATGTCTTGGATGTCCCAACCACCTTTAATCTACTCCTAGGGCGACCGTGGCTGCACCAGGTAAAGGCTGTCTCTTCCACCCTGCACCAAATGCTGAAGTACCCCCACGGGAAGGGGGTCGCAATCATTTTAGGGAATTCTTCAATACATCCGCCGCCGGAGGTTTCTACACTAGTTTTGGAGATTGAGCATGGCGCGGAGGATGTATTCTTGTCAGGATTTACCGTAGCTGAGGCCTGGGTTGTCCCAGACATGCTAGCTGTTGATGAGGGGCTATACATCAGTGCACAATCTGTCTACCGCATGAACAAGCTTCAACACATGCATGGAATGGGATTAGGGCGAAGTGGCCGGAAGGGCGTTGTAGCATCAGCCGAAGTGCCGCATAACCCATATACCTTTTGGCCTAGGTTATCTACCTACCAAAGAGGATTGGGCGAGCAAAAGAAGAGATGGCCAGAAAAGCCAGAGCCAAACAAGCTAGGAAGCATTACGAGTTGATGCACCGACCTATCCAGGGGACCTTGAACGGATGCTTTGTCCGGGAAGGGGAAGACTTCCCGTTCTACGGCTTTCCGGAGCAATAGCTAAATGCAGAGAGGTGGCGCTTGCCAAGATTTGAGATTTTCTTTGATTTGCAATTGTCCGGGGATGAAGTTACCGAAGAGCAGACAGACCCACCAGCTGAGGTTGAGTAGTGCAAGGAGGAGGATTTTGACAGCACATAAATTGAGATCGGGGTAGCACTGGCTTATCTCCTCGCAGATCCTCCGATCGTATCGGAGTGCTTGGGGGATAAGTTCTCAGTTTCCATGATCGGGGATGAAGCGGTTGTGGGCCCATCTTCAAACACTCTGGATGTATCCATCGCCCCCTCCCTCGTCTGGCAATACGAGGAGGGCTTTTCATCGAATAGCACCGGGTCAGGTAGTGAGTCGGAATCTAATTCCACTGAGTCTGTGGAGTCGAAATCAGATTCTAGCTGTTCTGAGTCTGAGTCTGAGTACGGTATTCTTGGGGGTGATAACCCGGATGCCACTGTCCTGTCCAGTTCGTCTTTTTCTTTTTCCTTTGACTCAGTTGTAACAGAGGAATCAGGCAGACTGGATTCTATTAATGAGAATGGTACGGTTGTGGCTTCCGAGTACTTTTCTGTGCCTTTAATTTACTGCATTAATTAGTATTTTCAAAATTTGGATGAAAACAACGAGGAAGAAATTCCTTCGGTTTTATAACCTTTGGTTGATGAAATCACTACGATTAACGTTGGTACTGAGAAGGACCTGCGTCTGGTCCAGATCAAGTCCACGTTGTCTTTAGAGGAGTGCGAGCGCTTAGTCGCTTTATTAGAAAATTTCAAAGATGTTTTCGTGTGGTCCTACGAAGACATGCCTGGAATCGATCCTGAGATTTTACAGCACCGGATCCCTCTTGACCCAGTGGCCCGACCTATTAAGCAAAAACTCTAAAGGATTCACCCGGACTGGGCTCTAAAGATCAAAGAAAAGGTCACCAAGCAGATTGACGCAAGGTTCCTATTGGTATCTGAATACCCTACTTGGTTGGCTAATATAGTTCCGGTGCCGAAGAAAGACGACAGAATTCGGGTATGTGTGGACTTCAGCGATTTAAACAAAGCCAGTCCGAAGGACGACTTTCCTCTACCGCATATCGACGAATTAGTGGACTTCACTGCTGGGCATGCGCTGCTCTCATTCATGGATGGGTTTCAGGCTACAATCAAATTTTGATGGCACCTGAAGATAGGGAGAAGACTGCTTTCACCACCCCGTGGGGAACCTATTGTTATAGGGTGATGCCGTTTGGGTTGAAGAACGCTGGGGCTATGTATTAACGGGCTGCGACCATGATTTTGCACGATATGATCCATAAACAGGTTAAGGTGTACGTGGACGACATGATTGTCAAGTCCAAGGAAAGAGAGGGCCACTACACCGCCTTGCAAAAATTCTTCCAACAGATCAGAGAGTATTGGTTGCGGCTGAATCCTCAGAAATGTACATTTGGTGTTACAGTAGGGAAAATGCTGGGGTTCTAGATCACACAAAGGGGTATCGAGGTCGATCCTTCAAAAATTAGGGCCATCTTAGAAATGCCACCACTGAGGACTGAAAAGGAGGTGCGAGGCTTTCTGGGTAAAGTGCAATTCATTAGACGGTTTATTACAAAATTAACCTTGACTTGTGAACCACTGTTTGGTCTGCTGAAGAAAGAAAAGATGTTCCAATGGGATGACCGATGCCAAGTTACTTTCGAGCAGATCAAGCAATATTTACAGAACCCACCTGTTTTCTCACCGCCTGAGCCGGGGAAACCGTTGATTCTATACCTATCAGTGACTGAAACGGCAATGGGCTTCATGCTTGCACAGGAGTCTGAGGACAACGTGGAGAAGGGTATCTACTACCTGAGCAAGAAAATGATGGATTATGAGACCCGCTACACTCCGCTGGAGAAGGCTTGTCTGGCCTTGGTATAGGCTACCAGGAAGCTGAGGCACTACCTGTTAGCTCACTCTGTAATACTGGTTTCCAGATTAGATCCCATCAAATATCTCTTCGAGAAACAAACACTTACGGGTAGGCTAGCCTGTTGGTTGCTTCTACTTTTCGAATTTGAGCTGAAGTACATGACGCGCAAGTTAGTGAAAAGAAGAGCGGTAGCAGAGTTCCTAGCCGATCACCCAGTGGAAGGGGATAAGGCAGTAGAGTATCTGTTCCCGGACGAGGCCATAAGAAGAGACTTGGACGATGTACTTTGATGGAGCGTCAAACCAATACGGGTATGGGATAGGGGTGTTGCTGATAGCACCCGACAATTCCCACATACCCCTAGCATTCAAACTCCGGTTCAAAGTGTCGAACAATGAGGCAAAATATGACGCATGCATTGCTAGATTGAAAGCCGCCCTGGAACTAGGGGCAAAACGGTTGGATGTCATCGGGGACTCGAACCTTGTTGTATCTCAAGCTAAAGGAGATTAGAAAGTTAAAGAAGAAAATATGAGAATCTATCACCAGACCTTGGACGTTCTGATTCCTCGGTTTAAAAAACTGAACTTCGCCCATTTGTTAAGAGAAAAGAACAGGTTCGTTGATTCATTAGCAACTCTATCTTCTATGATAGACATCACTTTCGGAGTCCGGATGTGTCCGATCATCATTGAACAAAAATCCGTGCCGGCCTACGAGCTGATTGCTGCCATAGATAAGGTGCAAGATGAGAACCCTTGGTATTACGACATTTGGAACTTCTTGGAAAAGGAAACGTATCCACCAGGGGCAAATGCCAAAGATAAGAGGGAAATTTGAAGAATGACTACTCAGTTCATCGTCTGCGGGGGTAAACTGTACAAGAGGGGTCATCTCGGGATGCATAAGCTATGCGTTGATGCTGAAGAATCCAAGTGCCTGATGGAGGCCATCCATGGAGGAGAATGCGGAGCGCACATGAGCGGGGTGATGCTAGCTCATAAGATCTTTAGACAGGGTTATTACTAGTCAACCATGGAGGAGGATTGTATTGGCTTTGTCCGGCAATGCCACAAATGTCAGATCTATGCAAACCGCATGAACAATCCGCCATCGAAGTTGTACAACATGACTTCACCATGGCCGTTTTCAGTCTAGGGAATTTATGTAATTGGGGCTGTCACTCCGAAGGGGTCCAACGGGCATGAGTACATTCTGGTAGCGATAGACTACTTTACGAAGTGGGTTGATGCCCAATCTTATGCGGTGTTGAAGGCATTACATGTTGCTAAGTTCATCAGAAACAACATTATCTGTCGCTACGGGGTCCCGAATGAGATTATTTCGGATAATGGTTCTCACTTCAAGAGGGAGGTGATCGACTTGTTGGAGAAGTACAACGTGGCTTTTCATAAGTCATCTACATATCAGCCGCAAACCAACGGAGCAGTTGAGGCTGCCAACAAGAACATCAAGCACATTCTGCAGAAGATGGTGGAAACCTATAAGGACTGGCCAGATAAGCTGCCGTTCGCTCTTTGTGCCTATTGGACTTCAATTCGAACTTCTACTGGGGTAACTTCGTATTCCTTAGTTTATGGGATGAAGGCTCTTCTGCTTATCGAAGTTTGAGGTTCCGTCATCATGAGTATTGGTTGAGTGTCAGATAGCTGAGGCAGATTGGCAGTAAAGCAAGTTTGAAGAACTCATGCTCTTTGATGAAAGAAGGTTGAAAGCACTGTATCACGTCCAGGGTTATCAACGAAGAATTGCCAGGGCATTCAACCAGAAGGTTAAGTCAAGGAATTTGAAAAAGGGGAATCTAGTGCTCAAACACAACCGAGCTCCCATCCACGACCATAGGGGCAAGTTAAGACCCCATTGGACTGGTCCCTACATCATCAAGTCTATCTGGTCGGGTGGAGCTGTCGTTCTGATAGATTTAGATGGCCTTGAGTTCTCCCAGCCGATCAACATGGACAAGTTGAAGAAATACTATCCCTGAGTGGCTCTGTAGGCTAAAAACCCGAAAGGGCAACCTAGGGAAAAGTTAGAGAATGAAAATTTTGAAATAATAAAAACTGTGCTCGCAAGGTTGAAAACCCAGAAAGGGCGACCTTAGAAAAAGTTAGAACGCAAAAGGAGATTGTTAATACACGAGTGAACCTGAATCGAACTACGTAAGGCTTGATTCCCATCTTCGGGATACATAGGCAACTTCATTTTGAAGTCCAACAATAAACACTTCCAAATCAACTTTGTCCATGTGATCATGTTGGTCATCTCTGTCTATTCTGCATTCAAGAGCTCGATTGTGATCTCCAGTGCAGTGCTATTCAAACTAGGGGCAACTCTCCAGTTGCTGGATCTGGGGTTGTACATCTCAGTGATAGATCTCAGGTGTGTCCAGTTGTGATCCATATCGAAAATGGTTTTGAAAAGTTTTAATAAAAGTTGATTTTGCTCAAATTAATCTTTTTACGACTTATTTTTGGACCAAACGGAAAATTTTCAATACCCACAACCTTTAAGAAAGTACTGATTAAAGCAAATAAATTCGGGGCATAGTCAGGTGTTCCCGCACCCCCTCCCAGAGCTTGTGGAAGCCTATGATGCCAAAATAGGCCCAACCTGCACCTCTTCATCAAGCCAAGTTATGCACTCATCAGAGAGGGTGCAACTAAAAGTGGGAGCAGGGGCCAGAAGCTCTCTGTGGCATACCGAGCTAGCTGTGCGGCTCGGACTAGAAATGCGGCAGGGTACTCTATCCTTTCTTCCGGACAGGTCTGATCATGCCCAAATTGGCACCAGATTCAGAATAGGAAGTGAAAGACGTAATGTGTCAGGCCGATCAACTAAATCCCGGGCTAGCGAGACATGCTGTAGCTCATCGCCAATAAGTTAAGCCAGGTGTAGCGCCAAGCAATGTTGACAACGGACAGACTGCACATTCATTCATACCACCATCCCTCATCAGGGGCATCGAGTAGACGTCACCGGAAGAAATAGCTGCAAGCTGAATATGCTGGGCATGAGTTCACAACCTTCAACTTATCCATCAACCATATCAGGGGAGGGATGAAAAATGAGAGATTAGAGAATGGAGAGCTGCATGGGAAGAGAAAAGTGAGAAAAGGGTTTTGCGAGAAAAACCAAGCTTGAGGGCCGAGTGATGTGAGAAATATATGTGAGATAGGTTGGGAAACGTTACCTACAGCAGTAGTGGACTCCCCGCAAATCTAGTCCTCTCCCGGCGATGGAAAGCATCCAGGCCCATCAATGTCTCAACTAGCGTCATGGCAATGCAACTCTTGCCCTCTTTTAAACCTTGGGCAACATCAATCAAATGGACGCTAGACCCTTCAAAGCCTGGGGCAAGCAAGAAATAAGACACATGCATAAGCAAAGCGCATGTCGCCGAAAATCCTACCAGTGGTGATCATTGCGGTCACCGGCATTAGAAAACCGACGAATCAGGCTCGGAATGTCCAGTTCTCCGTTACGAATCAAAGATCGTGCGTCATGCAAAGTGAGCCCACACATCCGTCCTAAGGCTTGGATGTGGCCAAAGCGGAATTGAGGCAAGATCTATTCATCATGCTGAGATTCCATCAATGCTTGGAAGTCTTCGAAAGCGGGACATATCTCTTGTCCGCCAAAGCTAAAAACATGAGTTACCGGATTCCAACACCTTGCCTCGGCATGAAGGAACAGAAAATGTAGCGGGATGCGGCTCAGCATGAATAGTGCATTTATTCCGAAGCCCCGAAAATTCAGCTCGTTCAACTTTTTCGAGCCATCCAAGTTTGCAATCCAATTTGTAAGGTTTTGGACAAGAAATGCCTCCATTTGGTGCAAAAACTGAGTTAGAATGAGGGAACCACGAAGCTGGATCCTTTATTGAAGATAAGGCACTGTTTAGAGGACAAGTGGCAAAAATCTGGGCTCCCCCAAAGTAACTGGTCGACCGACCACATTTTCTGGTCGACCAGCCACTTTTTCTAGTCTGCAAACCACAAAGTCGTCGACAACCTGTTTTGGTGGTCAGCAGTGAGCAAAAAGTGGTTTGCAGCTACTTCTCTCCAGCAAAGAGTCCCTAGCCATCCTATGTGCTGAGAATGCTGAAGGTCTGAGTTTACTTTTGATTCGGATGCGTTCTGTTGTTTCGTTTGTCCAATATGCATTTGCTTATCGAGTTGTTGCTCTTTGATTATCGAGTTGTTGCTTATTGCTTATCGAGCTGTCATAATTCATTTATCGAATTTTTCTTTAAGTTGTTTTGTTTGTTACGTTGGTTCACTACCTGACTTGGTAATACACGAATGTTCAATTTCCATCAATCTCATTTTTGTGCAAAATGATGCGATGCGATGCTTAGAATACAAAATGTAACACTTTTTGAACAAAAAGTTATTTTCATTCCATCATGGTTTCTTTTTACAACAGGGTACAAGTTTTAAGGAAAATAAAACTGCCTAACGCTGTACAATGTGCTATAACTACTAGAAAAAGAAAACAGAGCAAAAACATTTGAGTCGGGACAATCTGGCTTAAGATCGAGAGGCCCTCTTCACCCTCTTCGGCTGAGCAGCCTCTGCACCACCGCCGTCGGCACCTCTGTCTGAACCAGAGCCGCCATCCTCGGAATCCTCCTCGGCGTCGTCTCCACCCTCAGAACCTGAACCGGTGTCACCACCTCCGCCCGCGGATGTCTCTGACTGAGGATCTGCTGGCTACTCCTCCTCACTAGACTCATCGTCACTTCTGGCAGGCGCTCGACGTCTCCCTCGGCCTCGTGTCGGGATCCCTCTCTCTGCTAATCAGGAAGGCCCAGGTGGCCCGGGCTGTAGAGGTGTGACCTGAAAAGGTAGTTTGAATACATCAGCCAGGGTATGTATATCAGATGCAAGAATGGTACATAAAGTGAGTGCATAAAGATATTGTACATGAATGTGATGTGTCGGGTGTGCTCTATACATACATTGAATTAGTGTAGTGAAGTGTTCAGCTTTGGTATATCATCAAAAATATGATAAATGCAAGGAAATTGAAATGTATCGGAATGTCGTGAGCATACAACATCGTCTCCCTCCACAAGACCATACCCTCAAGTGAGGCCATCGCCTCGAGCAATGCCTCAACATATCCTCTGGGAGGCTGCAAATTCAAGTTCAAGTCATCAGTGAATGAATGAATGTCTAAATATCTGAATGATAGATGAAAGTTGTGGAGCGTACCGATGCTAAGTCAGGGGCACAGACATATCGATGATCTAGCAATGGATTCTCCAGCAGAATCTGGTAAGGCGTCCCATACTGCCATCCTGTCAGCACTGTTGGAGGATCTGGCCATCCAGCACACTGCCAAGTAGGGGGCATCCCCCTAGTCCTGCATCTCGATGTGCTGGCCCTGTTACTCAAAGGTATGTCTATAGCTCAAGCGTGACTCGATGATGGAATATCTGCAGCTCTCCTAATGGGGGCACGAACACCTGTCAGCGGAGGCATTAGGTATGTGAAGGTATGTCGTGTATTCCCCCTCCTCTAGGAAAAGGACTGCGTCGGCACCCTGCATAAGGTCACTAACCTCCCGGGGAGTGAGACTCTCTGTGGTCCGCATGTTTGATGGAGACGGTGAAGGGACCTCCTGAGCGGGATTACCCAGTGTCTGGCGCATGAAGCGCTTCCCGAGAAACCAGATTCTACCAACTGGTCCCTCAAACAAATTCCGATATCGGGAGGTGCCCTATGCCCCAGCAAACTGGAACTGAGAAAACCCTGGCATCGCGATCCAAGGTTGCCAAGTGATCTGCGGATAGCAAGTGCATAAATTGATTAGGTGTCATAGATATGCAAGATGCATCAAAGCTAAAAGCATGAAGAACTGAAAGTTCTGAATTACCTCGATCGCCCGTGTTGTGTCAAAATAATGCCTGAGATATGGCAAGGCCTCTCAGGGTCTGGGCCGGCATCGACCCTCAAATCTGGAGTGTGCAGTGTACAGGTATTGAAAGGCAATACAGTGGCAATGAGAATATAGAATCTGGAGTGTGCAGTGTACAGGTCTGGGCCGGCATCGACCCTCAAAGCGGTGCCTCAACCTCCGGATCAGGAGCGAGCATCGGGAAATAGGTGCATATCCACAGCTGTGAAAGGCAATACAGTGGCAATGAGAATATAGAACACACAAAAAATGCAGAATGCAGAATGCAGAGTGCAGGATGTAATGTGTGCAATGTGTGGAGTGTGCAGTGTACAGGTATTGAAAAGCAGAAATGAAAATCAAGAGGGCAGAATGTGCCTCCAAGGCTCTCCAATAGCCTCCTACTATGTTCCCGCGCCCGCGGGAGGTTGCGCTCATATCGCAGTAAAGGGTAGCAAGGCCAGCGTCGCCACAATCGAAGTGTCGAACCTAGGATAGGTTTACTAGAGCACTTAGAATATATAGCCCGATCGTGTTCACCCAATCGGAGAACAATGTGGTCCCGAGAAGGAACATCAGAAATCCTCGGGCATACCACTCCGTGGCCTCAACAGTCTCGGGCACGGTCCCTCGGTACTGCTCAGTAAACTAGGTGTATCTGACCATGCCCGATGATCGGTAGATCAGCGGACGGGCTCCAAGTAGATAAGTCCAGGCTGCCACCGACTCACCCATATCGAAATCATATAGGATCGGCCGACCTCCCATGTCGAGGCCAGTCAGCATAGAAAAGTCGTACGGGGTCATCGTCATGTCTCCGGTGGCAGAGAAATGGAAGGAGTTGGTGGTGTCCCACAATCTCTCTCCCAACGCACCCAAGAGGGTCCTACTCGCCGCAAGACGCGATAACCCCATACAAAATGGGCCAAACCCCGCCTCATCTAAAATTTGTCGAACACTCTCTGGGAGCTCCATGTACCACTCCCTCGCTATGATCGACCCATATCCCTGGATAAAACGGGAAGCTCTCTCCCAACGCACCCAAGAGGGTCCTACTCGCCGCAAGACGCGATAACCCCATACAAAATAGGCCAAACCCCGCCTCATCTACAATTTGTCGAACACTCTCTGGGAGCTCCATGTACCACTCCCTCGCTATGATCGACCCATATCCCCGGATAAAACGGGAAGCCACCGGCGTTCAGAATGAGTAGAAATACAGTGTGAGTTTTTTGTTCCGAATTAGCAGAAATCCATTGTGTGAGCTATGTGCAGAATGAATAGAAATACAGTTTGTGAGCTTTGTGCAAAATGAACAAATGTATTCAATTTCAGAATGTAGTGTGTGAGCTGTGTTCAGAATGAGCAGAGTTCCATTGTGTGAGCTGTGTTTAGAATGAGCGGAAATATAGTTTGTGAGCTGTGGGCAGAATGAACAGATGTATTCAGTTTCAGAATGAACAGAATGTAGTGTGTGAGCTGTGTTCAGAATGAACAAAGATGAATTGTATGAGCTGTGTTCAGAATGAGCAGAAATGCATTGTGTGAGCTGTGTACAGAATGGACAGATGTATTCAGTTTTAGAATGAATAGAATGCAGTGTATGAGCTATGTTCAGAATGAGTAGAGATACATTGTGTGAGTTGTGTGCAGAATGAGTAGAAATGCAGTGTGTGAACTGTGTTCAGAATGAGCAGAAATACAGTTTGTGAGCTGTGTGCAGAATGAACAGATGTATTCAGTTTCAGAATGAACAAAATGCAGTGTGTAAGCTGTGTTTAGAATGAGCAGAAATGCAACGTGTGAGTTGTATTCAAGATGAGCAGAAGTGTTGTGTACGTAAATGTATTCAGAACGAGCAGATAAAATACATAGCAAAAGCATGAAGTGTGCAAGAAGTGCAAAATACATCGCAGAAATTGTAAAAGTGCAGTGGCACCTCGCGCACGTGGTGAGACAGGTTAGACTCCGGCTCCCGTAGTAGCAAGTCTACAGGTGCTCGTGGCGCAAAATCTGTGAAATGATGAAAAGTGCTAGGTGGTAGCACGTGCTCCTGAGGATGGTACCTCTCCGGGTCGAAAGGCCGAATCCTAGGCGGCAATGGCATGATGTCAGGCTCGTCCTCTACTCGCGGAGAACCCCCATTGTGTGGGATGTGGTCAGCCATCTGAAAAAAGGTGCAAAATGATCAAAAATGAGCGAAATTAGCTAAAATTGCCAAAAGTCAACAAAAGTCAACTCTCAGAAAGAGAAAAAGTCAAAGAAAGTCAAAGCCCGGGAAAAGGTGCTAAACTTTGTGATAAACATACCTCAAATGGTGAAAATGGAGAAAGAAGCTCCGAAAACAAATTTTGATCTGTTCAAAACCAAGAGAATCGAAGGTTTTTCGCGAAGCAACTTCGCGTAGGGCATTGGAAAACGTGTGCAAAGCCCGGATCTGAGAGGGAAAAGGGTCTAGGAAGCAAGAAGAGTGGATTTCGGCCTTGTGTTTGTGAGCAAATGTGTTTTGAAGTTGTGTACTTAAAGAGTCGACCTACAAAAGACCAAACTACCCCAATTTTTCCAAACTGGTCGACTAACCAGTTTTTCAGGTCAACTGACCACTTAAGTGGTCTGTAGGTGGTCTACAAGTGGTGTAGGTGGTCGGCAGCCTTCTTGGGTGGTCTTCAGGGTCCCATTGTCCTCCCTGCGTGTTTTTATGCTGCTTGGAGTCCTTGGCTCTCGAGAAAGTGCATGAAAGTTCACTATTTTTGACTCAAAATGTCCCCGTGGGAACTTTGATTCACATCTTCCATGCATGGCTCATCGCCACTCATCAGGAGGAAGGTGTATCCTTTTTTTTAAGTACATTGTGACCCCTCCGAGAGGTAAATCGGAGGTTGCGATTGAATTGGTCTCGTTAAGGCTTGTATTTCCTTATTCGTCATTTTGCTTCAAGTATGCTATTGATGTTGCACTGAAAATGCATTGTTGCTGTGCATGGAATGTGTGTGCTGTGTTGCATTGCACTACACAAGTTCTTATGTCTCCACAAGAGTATGTGCGTCACATCGTATTGCGTTTTGCATGCTTTTACGTTTGTGTGGGAATTGTCCATACCTGTTGCATTGCATTGCTATGCACTCTTCACTTGCATTATTATCCACACTTCACTTGCATTGCTATGCACTTTTAACTTGCATTGTATATGCACGCGTTCATCTCGTATTGGAATTGTATCTTGATATAACATTGAACATGTGTTTCTAGTATGTTGTACCTGTTGAGTTTCTTTCTTATGCAGGCAGGATATTGTATGTACAGTTCATTTGAGGCTGGTGCAAGCAGACGATACTGTATGTATGATTCATTCAGAGGAATTCCAGATAAGACCTTTCCAGTCCTTTGAGTTCGTTTTGTTTCGGTTAGAAACACCCAGGTGCGCTCGGTGTTTACACTTTACCCTTGTTAGAAGCATCAGGGAGCACTCCGATGTTTATGCAACTCTTCAGTGCTTGCATTGCTTGCCTTTCCCTCTCTTGCATGTCATACGCTGAGAGGTGTACCTTTCCCTCTCTTGCGTGTGATATGCTAAGAGATGCTACCTTTCCCTCTCTCGCGTGTGATACGCTGAGAGGTGTACCTCTTTCCTCTCCCACGTGTGATACACTGAAAGATGTTGCTTTTTCCTCTCCTGCGTGTGATACGTTGAAAGGTGTACCTTTCCCTCTCGTGCATGTGATACGCTGAGAGGTGTACGTTTCCCTCTCTTGCGTGTGATACACTGTGAGGTGTACCTTTCCCTCTCTCACGTGTGATACAATGAGAGGTGTACCTTTCCCTCTCTTGCGTGTGATACGCTGAGAGGTGTACCTCTTTCCTCTCCCATGTGTGATACGCTGAGAGATACTGCTTTCCCTCTCTTGCATGTGATACACTGAGAGGTGTACCTTTTCCTCTCTCGCGTGTGATACGCTGAGAGGTGTACCTTTCCCTCTCTCACGTGTGATACACTAAGAGGTGTACCTCTTTCCTCTCCCACGTGTGATACGCTGAGAGATGCTAGTTTTCCTTTCCTGCATGTGATACACTGAGAGATGCTGCTTTCTCTCTCCTGCGTGTGATACGGTGAGAACTGTTGCTTTTTCCTCTCCTGCGTGTGATACGCTGAGAAATGTTGTGTTTGAGAGTCCGGGTACTCTCAATAGTCGCTTTTAGCGTTCGCCGCGTGAGACGCAGTGAGAATTGTATAATTTTCTTTCATCCTTTCTACCTGAGATGTAGTTTGGTTCGTGTTTACTTCCTCATGTCCGGGTTTGCTGTAGCATCTCTTCGCATTACATTTGCTTAAAATGTTGTATTTATTTTGCATAAATGCTCCATTACACTCCTCTTTGCATAATCATAAGTTATGTTATGCATTGTGCATGTAATTCGCATTTTGCCCCTGCCTGTGGGCGCATCTCTTTGTTATCTTGCCTGCTTATCTAAGTCTTCGGCCTTGTCAAAAATGGGTCGTCTCTAGGCTTTGACATTCACTCCCGTCACTTCTTGGCTTCTGAATTCTGTCAAAGAGGGGCAACTGAAGACACCCCATTTTTGACCGACCTTAAGACTCAGACGTCATCGACTAAGCACTCAATGATCGCGCATGTTTGTGCTCCTTTCGAGTTTCCGGAGTTTTCGGCTGAGTGGCTTGCCTCTGGGCCTCTGAAATCTTTGTGTTTTGGCTTGGTTTGTAGACCATGCCTTCTTACCCTTTCCTGAAGGGAGAGAGAGGCCTGTAGGCCACTTTTTGTAGTCATAGACAACTTTTTCCTCTTGTAGGCTACTTTCCAGTTTCCGGAGCCTTCGGCCGAGAGCCTTGTCTCAGGACCTCATAACGTTCTCCTCTTGGCCTGGTTTTTGGACCATGCCTTGTTGTCTTTTCCTAGAGGGAAACAGAGGTCTGTAGAACACTTTTTGTAGTCATAGACTACCTTTCCTCTTGTATGCTACTTTTTGTGCCCGTAGACTAATTTTTGGGGCTTCTGGCTGAGTGCCTCACCTTGCGGACTCTTGTCTTGCTTCCTTTTTGGTTTGGTTTGGAACCAAACCTCCTTATCCCCTGCCTGGAAAGTGGAACAGGGGTGTAGACCGGTTTCTCCCCCTGTAGACCACTTTTCTTGCCTGCCAGCCAGTTTTCTGGTTGGCCAGCTAGGATGGGTGGTCTTTGGACCACCTAAAGTGGTCGACAGCCATGCCACCACCTTGCCGACAACGTTTTGTCCTTGCAAACCAGTTTTCTGGTCGGTCGACCAGTGGGAGTGGTCGATTGACCACTTCAACTGGTCGACAGCTTTCCTGCACTTTTTGCAGATATTTTTCTTGCCAGCTGTTGGGCACAGAAAGCATACCCCATACACGTGTATGGACGGATTGCACCAAGCTTCTGGCTTGTTCAACAAGCTTGAAGCTTGGAATTCTATATGAGGGAGCCTCCTCCCTCTTGTCTCAGGCTGAGAATTTTGCATTAGGGCTATACATATCCCTCTATCTCTATGCTTCTTCCTTTCTCTCCATATTTATGCTTTAAAGTACGATTTCTTAACACTTTTGCACACAAACACCTAGTGAAACACATTTGCTGTGGAGTTGAGGCACCTTGAAGCTGATTTTGGGGTTTTTGGATTGCTTTTGGTCCAAAAAAGTTGCTCGAGTTGCTACTTTGTCCTTGTTCTTCAAGGGTAAGAAACTAGCCCCCTAAAGCCTTGTTTTTGATTAAGTCTTTCGCCCTATTTGAATGATGTTTTAGGCTTAACATTCAATTGCAAAAAGCTTCATTTTCAAGTGCTTAAAGTGTTTGTTTGAGACCTCTTTGGTGTTGGGGTTCTTCTACCGCTTTTGTGCCTTGTTTGGCTTTGTTTTGTGCCATCCTTTTAGGCCTTTGAGATTATCTCCTCTTGGCCTTTTAACCACTGAATTCCAGAGGAATTTCAGTGGTGGAAAGTGTATTTTGAGGCCCTAAATGGGTGGGGGTTGTCCCCCCTCCTCTTCTCTTCTATGCTTGTGTTGATAGCTCACCAAGTTAGCATGTTTTTCTACCTCCTTGAAGTCCCCATCTTAGCATGTCTTAGGCCTTATTTTAGCATGGCATAACATTGTTTTGGGCTAGTTTGGTTATCTCTTTCATGCTCCTTGCACTTGTAGTGCGATTCCACTCACTAGCCTAGCATGCATCATGCTTTGGACCATCATTCTAGCATGTTTTTGGCTCCACTCCAATGAGCTTTTACTCATGTTTCGCCTTGCTTAAGCTCTATTTTAAGTTGTTTTGGTCATGCATGCCTTGCTTTGTATAGCCATAGTGCAATCCTAATCACTAGCTTTGAGCTTTCAAGTCAGTAGCATGCATTGCTTGGGCTATTTGCATGATTTAGCATCATTTGATATGTGATTTTAGTGTATGTAGTGTGGTCATACTCTCTCATGCTTCACTCTCTCAATGCTTTTGGAGGGTTGTGCCTTATGTCTTAAACATGAGCCAATATGTATGCCATCTTGCCTAAGCTTTTGGGCTGCCATATCAATGTGTTTTTTGGTGTTATTTTTCCATGATACAACTCTGTTTTTGGTTTGTTAGAGCATCCCTCATTTGCTTCTTACACTTGTAGTGTAATCATGCTCATTGGCCTAATGCACTTGGTGTTTTGGCCCTTCACGCTAGCTTTTCTTGGCTATACTCCATACATGTTTTAGCATTATTTTAACATGCTTTAGGACTGTTTTAGGTGTTCTTGGCCTTTTGGGGCTTGCTTTGTATAGCTATAGTGTAAGGGCCTATGCTAGCTTGAAGCTTTGACTCTCCTAGCATGCTTTATTTGTGACATGTGCATGATTGGCAACATTTAACATGTTATTTCAGGCCATATAGTATGCCATGTTCTCACTTCATTCGCTCTTTGAATGCTTTTAAGAGTTATGCCTTTGTGCCTTGCTTATGAGCCAGTGCGTATGCATGCTTGCCTAGGCTTTTGAGCTCCAATCCCAGCATGTTTTGGTCTTTGTTTTGACCTGATTGAGCTCTGTCTTTGTTTGGTTCAATCATTTGTGCCATGTATTGCATGCCTCTTGAGTAGTCCCCTTTAGTAGCCTTATGCCTTAGGCCTTCTAGCATGCTATGCTTGTGTTGTTTGGATGATTTGGCATCGTTTCACACGTGATTTCAGTGCATATAGTGTAGCTGCACTCTCACATTTGTCACTTCTTAATCATGTTTGAGAGTTGTGCTCTTATGCTTAGTTGATGAGCCATTGCATGAGCACCACCATCTTGCCTTTCATGCCATCATTTCAGAGCATTTTGGCCTTTGTTTTGGCATGCATGAAGTCAGTTTGGGGTTGGTTTGGTCCATTGAGCATTGCATTATATAGCCTATGTGTTGTATCCTTCACTAGCTTTCATGCTTAAGGACTCTAACTTGACATGCTCATGCTGTTTGCAATGTTGTTGCATTGCATTGCGTTTGGACTGAAAGTTAATCCAAACACAAGAAACGAGGGATGTTTCATACTTGTAGTGATGAAACGTGCTTCATTTCTCAATCGCCGACCCTCTTGATCAAGCATGATAGAAGTGGAGGCCCTTATTTGTTCTTTGTGCATTCATTGACATTGAATTGTGCAAATATGGCTTCTCGGCCATCGTGCATTGTGATGCTCGGTTGGTGGCCTGAGAGTCGAGAACTGCACTCCCTTGAGCTTGAGATATGATAGGGAGAATGGTTGTGCACACATACCTTGCAAATACACTGCCGTGCCCCTTCTTGTTCTCTGTTGCAGCAAATTAGAGCTTGGCAGAATTTTCTGGTCGGCAAACTTGTAAAAGTGGCTGGCCGACCACTTTTTCTGGTCTATAGTAAATTTTTCTGGTCTACAAGTGGTCTACAGCACCATTTTTCTGGTCGGCAATGCACCAAGAGGTTCCCATGTTGGAGTAGAAGCTATCTGGAGGTTTGTGCAGTGTTCTGAAATCAAATGCAAACAGAGACAAGTCTGGGCATAGCAGTGGATTTCCGAGCGAGAAACGAAGTGCATGCATTGTTCAAATTTCCATAGCAGAGCTGAGTAGTGTAGTTTAATGCTTACTTGATAATTAGCATGTTTATGTAATTCGATTAATTTGTTAATTAGTTAAAGTGATGTAAAAAATAGTTGTAGCTAGTTATTCAATTTGTTGTGTAATAACTAGTCTGATTAGCTTTATTATATTAGTTAAGTGGCTTAGCTTAGAATAGCTTATTTTTCATTCAGACCCTCCATCGAGAGGACAAAATGTTGTAATAAGCGTGCGTGTGTGTGTGAATGTCTTTCAACCCCACGTCTTTCTCCCTTTTATTTACCAACTTTTGATGGTTAGTTTTAGGGCATATTTCGATTAGCATACCTTATGTTTGCATGCATGCATCTATTCATCTGTCTTGCATGCACCAGGCTCGGCACATCATACAAACTGCCTTGTATTTCAATACCAATTTGAATATATGTTATCTAGTTGCATTCACATGACATCTTAGAATAGCCGAGCCTAACTTCGTTGCAGTTTGCATGTGTTGCATTAGGCATTTTTGACATAGCTAGGATCATGCATGATTACTAACTAGCTTCTTTTTTGGCTCGGAGTATACTGTAAGTGTTTATGTTTTAGCATCCTTGCATGTGTGTAAGTGACTGCCATGATAGTATGTTTGCCATGAGGCTATTTGCTTAACTGCTATAATTGCATGAATGCCTGTGGGTGAAGGCCCGATTGCCTCAATTGGAACAACTCGATGATTGTGAGTTTTAAGCCCACTTGAAGTGGCAAAATCATATTTTTCTAAGCCCACTTGAGGGTGGCAAATCTGCGTCTTAGCCTACTTGAGGGTAGCATCTTTCAAACCATTTTCGAAAAACAAACATGAGATGTTTTGTTTCAATTCTTGCGATTGCGTCTATACTTGTATGTTGTGCGCATCACATAGTAAGCTAGCTAATAAACCGGAATAAGAACACCGGTGTTTTCAAAAACAAAATATCATATTAGTAGAGGCCAATCCTTTGATCGGGCGAGTAGTGGTGCTCATTTCAGGACCTTCCACTCTCGTACCCAAGTTCCTAAGCCAAGGCAACTTTGGTGGTGACAAACACGTGGCCTTAGGCATGAGTCAAGGTTTCCTAAATTTTCCAAAATAAAATATTTAGCTGGCGACTCTGAAATCTAGCAAATCAGTCCATGTTTGGCGCTTTTTGATTAAAAATCGATTTTCCAAAACGATTTGTCAGATTTGGATTCTTTGGTGATTTATCAGTCTTGCATTGCACTTTGTGAGATTAGATTCATAACCGTGACAGGAGTCCGAATTGTAGTAGCTAAGAACTACAATTCGCGCCCTCGCACGCGGAGCAGAGTTCGGGGCGGTCTACAGTTGGGATTTGAAGCTCCACTTGCCGAAGAAATCTAACCTTTGCACAACATAGCCTTCATCACCGAGTGATCAGCCTGTGGCACCCATGTCTTTTGGGCGGTCAAAAATGGGGTGTCTATACCTATTCAAACTAATTTTATTGATTTTCAAGAAAGCGGGAAGGATCGCAGAGATCGGCTATCGTCACTACAACGTCGTAGAGTGATTCAACATCCTTGAGCGTCAGCTAGAGGAAGAGAAGGGCAAGACCACTGCTACAATTCCAATTTGTCTACAGCGACTATAAAAGCCAAAAAAAGAGCAAGAGAGGGCTGTTGCTGCTCAAGAGAAAGCTGCACACGCCAATTTTCTCTATAGGGTCACCGAAAAGAGAGCAAACTTCACAGACGGCTCTCTAAAGTCGGCTCAAGAAGAAGTCTCCCAGTTGAGGGCCGATCTTGAAGCTGAGAAGAAGGCGAGAGAGCTCGTTGAGGCGGATGCAGCCAAAGCCTTTGATGCCGCCAGCTGAAGGCCAATGAGTTGCATGCTGATGAAGCCTTGAAGTTCGAGAATTGAGGCTTCGAGCACGGATGGCTGAAAGCTTTGGCGGCCGCTAAGGTGACTCTCGATCATCCGATTCCTTACAAACAATTGGAAGTCGCACCGCTGGAATCAGATCCAAAAGATATGGACTTATGATCGGCGGTTTTGTAATGGATATTTATCCATTATTTGTTTTTGTTAGCTTTGTTTTGCAAGCTTTTATTAGTTTTTCTTAGTAGTTTATTTTAGATGTAGGCCATTTTCATGTATAAAATGGATGTATACAGTTTATTAATGAAAATGTCCGTTTTGTTAATGAATGTTAATCATTAAGTATTGAAAAACAAAAAT
This sequence comes from Camellia sinensis, assembly GCF_004153795.1. Taxonomy (NCBI): domain Eukaryota; kingdom Viridiplantae; phylum Streptophyta; class Magnoliopsida; order Ericales; family Theaceae; genus Camellia; species Camellia sinensis. The sequence goes on from NW_021028016.1 coordinate 259,552, forward strand.
ATGCCATATCAATTAAGATCATGACCTTTACATCTTAATTCAGAAAAATGCTTGAAGATAAGCTGAATAGATTAATAAATCTACCCTTGCCCCAGCTAATCACTGAGCATAACCGTCGAATGTATGGATGAAAAATGTTTATGAGATTAGGTGGGGCATTGTATTTATTCGGAAAAATGTTTGAAGATAAGCTGAATAGATTAACAAATCTGTCTTTGCCCCAACTGATCACTGAGTATAACCGCCGAATGTATGGACGAAAAATGTTTGTGGGATTAGGTGGGGCATTGTATTTATTCGGCAAAATGTTTGAAGGTAAGCCGAATAGATTAATAAATCTGCCCTTACCCCAACTGATCACTGAGTATAACCGCCGAATGTATGGACGAAAAATGTTTATGGGATCAGGTGGGGTATTGTCTTTATTCGGCAAAATGCTTGAAGTAGTCGCTTCGTAAACGCTGCATCTGTAATTAATAAACGGGGAGGGCCAGGCACGCATAGGGCCTGTGCTGTCATTAAATATATTCTGCTCAAATTCAGTAGAGTGCAAGAGGGAAAAGAGCATTGTGTTGACCTGAGGAGATTCATATGTTAAGAAAAGTATTCTATAACAGTAGAGGAGAGGGCAAGACGCTAGCTGAACTGGATTTAGAAATGAACCAAGCGGCTGGTGGCGAACCAACATGAACGGGTAATAAGACGTCGGAGGAGCGTAAGAGACGTCGTTCCCCCTGTCGTCGAAGCAGGTCTCCAAGAGGCCGGCCGGGTAAAAAGTCACCAAGAAGGGAGAGGCAACAACAAGGGAGCTCTAGTACTGGGAGTGCACATGCCTCACCACGAAACAAAACCAGCAGGCCCCCACGCCCATTGAGTTTTTTAGTTTTCATTGGGAATAAACCGATGATCGAAGCGGACTCAATTATCCGTGATCCAAATGTGGCAGTAGAGTTCACTCGACAAATTTTTCCACTCGAGGTCCAACTGTGGACCCGACTTTCTTCACACGCCCCTCTTTCGGAGAGGTGCGAATTGGTCTCCTACAGTTCGAATTGCTACCATGGTTCTGACAAATCATTTTGGAAAATCAGATTTTTAAATCAAGTAATGCCAAACTGGACTGCTTTGCCAGATTACTGAGTCGCCACCTAAATATTTTATTTTGAGAAATTTAGGAAACCCTGACTCGTGCCAAAGACCACGTGTCCATCATCACCAAAATTGCCTCGGCTCGGAAACTTAGGTAAGAGAGGGGAAGGTCCTGAAATAAGCACCCCCGCTCGCCCGATCAAAGCTCGGCCTTTACTAAGCATGATATGTTGTTTTATAAACATACATGTTCTTATTCCGGTTATTAGCTAACTTACTATGTGATGCGCACAGCGTACAAGTATAGACTAAAATCGCAAGCATTGAAACAAAACAACTCATGTTTGTTTTTCGAAAATGGTTTGAAAGTGTCACCCACAAGTGGGCTAAAACGCGGATTTGCCACCCTCAAGTGGGCTTAAAACATGATTTTGCCAGCTCGCAAAGTGGGCTTAAAACATTCATCCGTTAAATTGTTCCAATTCAAGTAATCAAGACTTCATCCACAGGCATTCATACAGTTAATCGCTTAAGCAAATAGCCTCATGGCAAGCATGCTAAACATGGCAACACTCGCACTCATGCAAGTATGCTAAAGCGTAAAACTTACAGTGTACTTCAAACCAAAACAAAAAGTTAGAAATATGCATGATCCTAACTATACAAGATGCCTAATGCAACACATGCAACAATGCAATAACTAGGCTCGGCTATCTAAGATGACATATGATTGCAACAATTCGATAACATGCTTTAAAACACATATTCAAATAAGTATTGAAATACAATGCAGTTTGAATGATGTGCCGAGCCCCGGTGCATGCAAGACAAATGAGCGATGCGCGCAAGCGAGCATAAGGTATGCTAATCGAAATATGCCCTAATCTAACCATCGAAAGCGGTTAAGTAAAAGGGAGAAAGAAGTGGGGTTGGAAGACATGCACACACACACGCACACTTATTACAACATTGCGCCCTCACGAAGGAGGGTCCGAATAAGCTAAGCTAATCTAAGCTAAGCAAAGCTAACTAATCTAATTTAACTAATTAGGCTAATTATTACAAACCAATCGAATAACTAGTAAACTACTTACTAATTATTACAACACTTAACTAATTAGCACAGTAAGGCCTCGTTTGGGAACAGGCCTTTTTAGTAACTTTTTGACTTTTTGGCTAAAATATGATGTAAAAAAAACTAGTATGTTTGGGATGACTTTTTGATTTTTTACGAAAAGATGTGCACAGAATAGAGAGAAATAGAATCTTTGACTTTTTGGTATAGGTTGTTGGCTTTTTGGCTTTTTGGCTTTTTTAGTAACTGTTTGGCTTTTTGGCTAAAAAAACCACTTTCCAAAAAACACCTAATTAATTAAATTACATAACCATGCTAATTAACGAGTAAACATTGAACTACACTACTTAGCTCTGCTTGGAAATTAGAAGATGCATGCCTCGGCTTTCGCTCCGAAAAGCCCACTGGTTTGCTCTTAAGAGGCTCTGTTTGCAGGGTTACTCCAAGAACTCTCTGCTCTGCCTTACCAAAACAATGCTGGAGAGTGCACCAGTGGCCTGCCGGCCATGAAGGCTTGCTATCGGCCATCTACCCGCCAACAGTGGGCACTGCCGGCCAAGGATGATGTACTGCTGGCCACCAATGAAGCACTGCCTGCCAATGATGAAGCACTACTGGCCACTGGTGTGCTGATTCACCAAACTGCAATAGAGCACACATATAGAAAAATAGAGGGTTTTTCTAGGACTTGTTTGTACTGCACCCTCTCCTTATCATCTCAAAACATCAAAGGAGGAGGGCTATTGGATCCAAAACCACCAATCAAGCCTTTTTTATGCATGATGGGCACGAATCCAACTTGTACCCTTGCAATAAATGCACAAAACAAAGACTCAAGTCCACTACCTTATCATGGATGATCAAAGGCAATGGAGACAAAGGAGATTGGCTCATTTCATCACTTTGAGTATGAAATGGACCAATCTTCCTCATGTTAAATATAACATCCGATTGAACACAATGCAATGCAGAAATAACAAGCTTATCTTGGTCATGTTTTACTTGGTTCATTTTAATTACTCTTTTTAGGATTACCAAACCATTCTTTAGTTGGTTTGTCCAAGATGATTGTCCTCTAATGAGAGAGGGGTCAACCAAAGGATGGTTTAAGATATGAGAGAGATCATGCCTTTGGCTAGGAGGAACCCTTAAAAGAGAGTTAAAGCTATTGAGCACAAGCTCTATCTCAAGCTTAAACACAGCCTAAGGTTAACCAACCCCCAAAGCAAATAGAAAAATCAAAAATGAGGGAGGTTACAGACTTTTCAGTGCTAAAATGGCATGAAAGATAATACTACAACATGCAAGCAACACATGCCCAACATGTTAAGAGCCCAAAACATTAAACTAGTGACGAGCATTACACCAGAGGCATGCAATGTCAAGCTTAAATGACCAAACCAGATCTGGACAGAGCTAAATCATGTTAAAACAGTGGCTAAAATATGTTGAAATTTAGGCACAAAAGGCTATGAAAACATGCTTGTTTGTTAGCTTGCAAATGAGGCTCAAAGCACAATTCTCAAAAGCAATGAAAGAGCGGAATACATGCGCACAAGACAGAGGTTATAGTGCTAAAATTACATGCAAAATGAGGCTATGACATGCAAATAACTCAAACACTTCATGCTCAAGGCCTCAAAGCAATGGACTAGTGAAGACCGTTACACTATAGCCATGCAAACCAAGCCTCGAAGGACTTAACTAACCCAAAATAGACTTAAAGCATGCCAAAAAAGTAGCAAAAATGTGCTGGAATCAAGCTAACAGAAGCTAGAATAATAGGTTAACTCATTAGGCATGCTAGACTAGTAAGCATAATTGCACTACTGTAGACGTTCCTGAACGTCCCGGGAAAAAATCCCGTTTTGTTCATTGAGTCTTACTACAGTTTGGACTTAATGTCACGGTTCTTAATCTGATCTCGCAAAGTGCAATGCGAGACTGATAAATCACCAAAGAGTCCAAATCCGGCAAATCGTTTTGAAAAACTGATTTTTGGAAAGAAGTGTCAAACATGGACTGCTTTCCCAGATACAGAGTCGCCACTTAAATATTTTATTTTAGGGGAATTTAGGAAACCCTGACTCGTGCCTAAGGCCACGTGTCTATCATCCCCAAAGTTGCCTCAGCTCGGGAACTTGGGTACGATTGGGGAAGGTCATTTCATGAGCACCCCCGCTCGCCCGATCAAAGATCGGCCACTACTAAGCATGATATCTTGTTTTTGAAAACACATGTGCTCTTATTCCAGTTATTAACCTAGAATTACTGTGTGATGCGCACAACATACAAGTATAGACTAGATTGCCTAAGTTGGAACAAAGAATCGCATATCCGTTTATTTTGAAAATGGATTGAAGTTTGCTACTCGCAAGTAGGCTAAAACATGGGTTTTGATGAATTATTCCAATTCAAGCAACCCAACCTTCACCCACAGGCATTCAGGCTGTTATATCACATAAGCACATAACCTCATGGTAAGCATGCTATCATGGCAATCACTCACACACATGCAAGGATGCTAAAGCATAAACACTTACCGAGTACTCTGAGCCAAAGAAAGAAGCTAATTAGAAATCATGCATGAATCCTAACTATGCTAAGAATGCCTAATGCAACACATGCAAAAATGCAACTACAATAGGCTCGGCTATTCTAAGATGGCATATGAGATGCAACAATCGATACATGTACTCAACTTGGAATTGAAATACAATGCAGTTAGCATGATGCGCCGAGCCCGGTGCATGCAATACAGATGAATGAATGCAAACATGCGAACATGTAGATGCTAATTGAAACATGCCCTAAAACTAACCATCATAAGCTGGTAAATAAAAGGGAGAAAGACGTGGGGTTGGAAGACATACATCACACACACGCACACTTATTACAACATTGCCCTCCTCGGAGGGTCCGAATAAATAATACACAACCGAATGAATAAAGAATTACAGCTAATTATTACACAACCTTAATTAATTAACAAATTAACTAAGTATGCAGATAAACTAGCATGTAAATGGACTGCCCCAGCTCTGTTTTGGATGACGAAGAATGCATGTGTGCTTGATTCGCCTTGTCGGAAAATCCATCGCGACGCCTCGACTCGCCTTTGTTTGCAATTGAACTCAGAAACTTGCACCAAGCTTTAGAAGGCTGAAACCCTACCCTGAGAATTTGTGGGAAGGCTACCAACCAGGTTATGGACATAGGAGACCACCTGCTGGCCACCTTCTGTGGGAGAAACCAAAAGGGCTAGTCGGCATGCCAGAAAAGCTGGTCGGCCGACCAGTTTCTGCCTCTGGTTTCTGGATTTTCTGCAACAAAGGCAAGAGAATGAGAAGGCAAGGTATTTTCAACATATGTGTGCATGACCACCCCCCCTCGTCATTGCATAAGCTCAAGGGAGTGTAGTCCTTGAGCCTCATGCCACCAATCACGCATCTCGATGCATGATGGTCGAGGAACCGAATTGCACAACTTGATGGGACATGAATGCACACATAAGCAACTAAAGCCAACAACTCTATCATGGATGGTCAGGAGTGTCGGCGACCAAGAATCAAGGCACGTTTCGTCACTTTGAGTACGAGACGTCCCTCGTTTCCCATGTTCGGGCTAACTCCTATTCCGAACGCAGTGCAATCTAAGCATGGAAATGCAATGCAACTACGCAAACAAAAACATGGCATACACAATGCAATGCCCTATGACTAACTACAATGCAATCCATGCAAGCATAATGGAATGCGGCACAAGTATGCAAACGTGCAATGGATGACATACGAATATGCAACTAGCATACACAATGCTATGAACTAACGATGGCATACTCAATGCGCAATGCAAGACAATATAAGCATGTAACAATATGACACAATGCGACTAGCATACACAATGCGAACGTCAAATAGCATACTCAATGCGACTAACTACCCGGCATGCGCAATGCTAAGGATAATATGGCATACTCGATGCAAGATGGGCTTAAACTAAGATGGGTGAGCCTCAACCACACCCAAATCAGTGGCCAAACATGATGAAATTAGGAAACAAAAACACATGCAAATATGCACAAATGCAGGAGACCAAACCTAAGGCACCAAATGCAACTCTACCAAAGCATGGAAAGAGACGAAATATGGCATACAATCACACATTTTCCAGTTCTGAAATGAGACGCAAGATGGTCCCGAATCATGCAAACACCTCACACAATGCATTCTAGATGGCCCGGATACCGAAACTAGTGAAGTGCATTACACTAGAGGTACACAAAGCAATGCTGAAAAGACCCAACCAGCCCCAAACAGTCCCTATGTAGGTCCAAGACAGTGGAAAAATGGTCTAAAATGATGGCTCAAAATGCATAGAAATGAAGCTCATGCAATGGCCCATATATGAGGTATTTAAGCACGACTCTCAAACACATTTAAAGAGGGGAAAACATGGGAATATAGCACAAGTGTAGGTTTTGAAATGACATGCTCAATGACCCCAAAACATGAAAACACCACCATTCAAGCATACAAGAAGCTTCAAAACCCAAAGCTAGGCATGAGCATTACACTACAAGCATGCATAACAAGCATCATTCAACCAAGAGGACTAAAAATAGAGCTAAGGAAGTCCAAAACATGCACAAAATCAGTTTGGAGTATGGCCAAAATATGCTAGAATCAAAGGCCAACATAGCATGCAATGTAAGCTAGTAAAGAGGATTTACACTACAAGCATATGAGGCATTCAAGAGGTCACTAAACCAGCAAAAATCAGAGGTCTGACATGCCAAATAAAGCCCAAAAACTCATTGAAACATGGTCTATGCATGCAAGAATGATAGGCTCCTTTGATAGGCTATAAAGAGGGTTGCTCTACACATGCAAGATGGACACCCAAAATGGAAAAATGGGCTTTGGAAAGAGCTTATGAAGCTCCTAAAACCCACCAAAAATGGCCTAAAACATGGCTTGGAAGCATGTAAATAAGGGCTCCTTTGTTAGGCCAAATATGCTAGTAAACAAGACAAGGGGTGAGAGGGTCACGCCTCTCTGATTTTGGTGGTCAAAACAACATGCTAGCCACTGAAAATCCTCTACATTTCAGTGGCTAAAAGGGCAAATAAAGGCCAACACAAAGGCCCTAAGGCATGGCTCAAAATAAGATGAAATGAAGCATGCAAGGGGGTAGATGACCCCCAACAGAAAAATGATCTTAAACAAACATGTTAAGGACCTCAAAATAAAACTTTTTCAATTTATGACAAAGCCCAAATATGCTTGCAAGTATGACTAAAAGATGGAGCAAAATAAAGCTTAAAAGAGGGAATATTGTGTTACCCTTGAAGCTCAGCAAGACAGCACAACTCTGGACCAAAAACACAGCCCACAACCTCTAAAAACAAGCTCCAAGAACCTCCAAGCAAGGGTGGAAGTGTGTGGCTATGAAGTGGTGTGCAAAGGGGCCAAGAAACTCACTCTTTTTTAAGCCTAAAAGGAGAGACAAAGAGAGATATATGGTGTATGCCTAAGACCATCCTCTGAACCCTCTACAAAGAAGGGGAGAGCTTCCTTTATAGAGCAAAGGGGCCAAAGCATTTCCTAGAAGCCAAAAACCAAGGGCAAAGATCCTCCATACACGTGTATGGAGGATCCAGACTGTGCCCTCCAGCTGGCACAGCTGGCAACAACTCAGTGAGACAGGAAAGGAGGGAGCTGGCCGACCAGTTCAAGTGGTCGGCCGACCACTTGCCCTGGTCGGCCGACCAGGGTCAAAAGGGGCAGGTGGTCGGCAACCTCTAGGGGTGGTCTCCTAACTCAATGCAAGCAAGTGGTATGGTGGGAGACCAGTAATTGTGGCCCAAAAGTGAGGGAGACCACCTACTTGACAAGAAAATCAACTGTCCGGGGAAAAGTGGTCTCCAAGGAGAAAAGGTGGTCTCCCACCCTTGTACCACCTTCCAAACAATGAAAACACGGTCCATGCCAAAAATGAACCAAGACGGATGCAAAACGAGGGTTCAGGGGCCAAAACGCGCAGTCGGGTGCCCCGAAAACTGACTGTTAAGCATCGAAAGTGGCGTGCGACCACGAAGGTGGTCTCCCGGGCTGCAGTGTCCCTCTAGAGAGAGGAATCAAGGTGTGTGCCAAAAACCGGAGCAAACAGAGAAAGTTAAGCGGTCCCGAACCAAGGCGCACGGCCGACGGCTCTGAAAATCGAAAATCGATCCCCAAACAGGAACAGTGGTCTATCACCACGAAAAGTAGCCTACGGCCACTAAGAGATGGTCTACGAGACCTCTCCCTCCATTCAAGAAGAGAAAACCGAACCGGGTTCGCAAATCGTGGCAAAGCACAAAAGAGTCCCGAAGTTTGGAGGCAAGGCTCTCTGCCGAGACACCGAAACCTCAGAACGAGCACAACATGTGTCATCACCGAACGCTCAATCGATGACGTCTGAGTCTTAAGGTTGGTCAAAAATGGGGTGTCTACAACTACAAGTGTAAGAAACAAGCAACAAGTGCTCCAACCAACCAAAAATAGAGTTGAGACACATCAAAACAAAGCCTAAAACATGATTGGATTAAGCTAAGTTAAGCCATAAAATCAGGCTACTTTGTATTACTAACTAGGCATGAAAGAGAGAGACAAGGAGGGGAGGTTAACCCCTCCATTTTTGGACTTCAAAACACACTTTACCACTGAAATAACTCTGAATTTTAGTGGTTTGAAGGCCCAAAAATTTTGAATTTTACATGTTAATAGATGATGCAAAGGCACATACAAATAGGCAACAAGAAGGGGGATACAAACCCTTAGCACAAAATGGCTTTAAACCAACATGTTTAGGCCCAAAAATCAGAACTTTTTGTAGTTAAAAACTAGGCTCAAAACAGCACAAAAAGATGGAAAAACAACTATGTGCAAAGAGCTTAAAAGAGGTAAGACTTATACCTTTGAAGCACAACACTTAAACAGTCACTTTCTTGGCTCAAATGACCCTTCAATAGCCCCCCAAAATTAGTCCCAAGATGTCTCAGCCCAAAGATATGCAAATTTGGTTAAGGATGTCTAGGAAAAGGAGAAGTGTATCTCTACTTGTATGCACACTCTCTATTTGTATGCACAAAAGGGCAAGAGAGAGAGAGAAATCCAGAGAGAGAGAATTGTAAAAAGAGAGGATTTTAGAGAGAGAGGCTCCCAAAATTTTCTTCCTCAAACGTTTCTAACCTTCAAACCATAGAGAAGGCCCTCTATATATAGAACAATGCAAGCCTTGGTTGAAAATATCCCAAAAGGGACAGCTATAACAGTTGGAGAACAAATATCTGCAAAAAACTGACTTTTTGCATCAATGGCCAGCACTGCTTCATTGATGGCCGGCACATCATCATTGTTGGCCGGCATGGGTCACCTTTGGACGGCAAGGGGTCGGCATAGGCCATTCATGGCTGGCACATGGCCAGAAAAGCCCATTTATGGCCAGCATCCTCCACCTCTGGTTGGCCAGAAAAATCTACTTTTTGGGCCCGACTTCAATCGGACATAACTTCTTCATCTGGACTCATGTGCAGGTCATTCTTGAGCGTAAATTGAAGCCCTAGAAGTCCTCTTTCCAATGGTGGCAGTCTCACATTCCAAGTATGAAAAAGGTTATGCTTCTTTTAGTGAAGACTGCTCAGTTTCGACCCTACCTAGATTCATGCCCAACTTCTTCTCCAACTTGTTTTCTTCTCTCCTCTCCCATTTTCTTTAACTCCAAACCCCTAAATAAGATTTTTTGAAATATTTTTCAAAGAGTTCACCTCTCTTCCATTCATTTCCACTTTGTCCTTGCTCGGTTTACTGAAAAACTTCAACATTTAACAAAATGCGAGCGTCGGAACATCATAGGAACTTTTTCAAAAATATTTTGAAAGAGAGGGTTTTAAGGTAAAAAAAAAACATTTTATTCAAAAGGACTTGGTCCAAAAAGGGGTGTAAGGTTGGGATTTGACTCTCTCATTGCTGAAGAAATCGAACATTTGCACTGCACAACTTTCATCACCAAGTAAATAATCAGTAGCACCCCAGTCTCGAGGGTGGTCAAAAATGGGGTGTCTACACCAACAATCAGTGGTCAGTTGACCTGATTACAAAATTTTTTGAGAGGGCGTCCATGGAGCGGTTAAAGGATTACACACCTCTTATGAGATTGGCATGAGCCTTCGTGTCGCGCCAAGAGAGATAGAATAGAAAGACGGCTGCATTCGGAGCTGGGAGCACCACGTAGAGATGGCCAAGATAGAGCTGAGAAAGGCTAAGGCTTTTGAGAGGCAGTCGGTAGGTCAAACGAGTCCAATTGTGATGGACAGAGTAAACTAGCGCATGCTTGATCATGCCATAGCCGATCGAGATGCGGAAAGCATGTTCACAAGAGAGGAAATAAGAACAAAGGCCTATGAACAAGGCTTTTTTGACGGCCGAAAGATCGACATTGAAAAGACCAGGGTAAAGTTAGCTAATGAGGTTTGCCGATGCGAAAATTGTAGATTTAGGCATAGATGGATTAAGGCTCTGCAAGCCGTGGGTGTCGATTCGGCGTCATCATTATACCAAAGTTATAAGGTCCCCTTCGAGGCTTATGAAACCGAGACGACTGATGACAAAGAATAAGGTGCCAAACAGGAGAAGGTCTAGATAATCAGACATTGTATTTCTTAGTCTTTAAGTACCCATTTATTTGTATAAATTGAAACAAATAGATATCCTATGTACTTGTTTGTTTGATATTTTAGTTGTCCATATTTGAAATATGTATCATCTTCTTTATTGTTTTTCTATTGACTGTCGTAGTCTGATTACTAACTTTCACTAACTTAGGCAATGGTGATCAAATAACCCATCATTGAGCATCCCGAATGTGGTGCCAATTGTCAACATGCATGAAGAGCGCTCCGAATCCGGAGTCTTATTTATGGCCAATCAGGACATCCATGAAGGGTGCTCTAAATTTAGAGGCTTATTCGGCCCAAACGTGAACATACACAAAGGGCGCTCCGAATTAGAGTCTTTGTCTTGGCCAATCGTGATATCCACGAAGGGTGCTCCGAATTTGGAGGCTTATTCGACCCAAACATGAACATACACAAAGGGCGCTCTGAAGTCTTTGTGTTGGCCAGTCGTGACATCTACGAATGGTGCTCCAAATTCGAAGGCTTATTTTTCCCAAACATGAACATGCCCGAAGGGCGCTCCGAATTCGGAGTCTGTGTTGGCCACGCGTGATATCCATGAATGGCACTCTAAATTTGGAGGCTTATTTGGCCAAAACATGAACATGCACGAAGGGTGCTCTAAATTCTGAGTCATTGTCTTGGCCAATCATGATATCCACGAAGGGCGCTCCAAATTTGGAGGCTTATTTGGCCCAAATGTGAACATGCACGAAGGGCGCTCCGAATTCGGAGGCTTATTTGGCCTAAACATGAACATGCACAAAGGGCGCTCCGAATTCGGAGTCTTTGTATTGGCCAATCATGATATCTACGAAGGGTGCTCCGAATTCGGAGGCTTTTTCATTATTCAACCATTTTTAATGAGATGGCGATAGAAAAGGTATACTGCATTGCGGAATACGTAGATGTGTACATGTTAGCATAACAACAAAAATAAAAAATGAACTAGCATGCCGTACAAGTTGGCTTAATGATAAAATTTACGCAAATGGGTTGAATTCCAGGGGCGTAGCCAACTTCTGCCAGCCATGTTTGAAAGCCGATATGCCACCGTTCCAACAATCGAATCAATCTGATAAGAACCGTCCCAATTGGGGCCCAGTTTATCATCTGCCAAATTCTTAGTACCAGGAAGCACTTTCATGAGGACTAGTTCTCCAGGTGTATAATGATGCAACTACACGCGTTAGTTATATGACTTGGCGAGCTGCTGCGGATACCGCGAGCTGCTGCGAATACCGCGCTATGCACGTAAGAGCACGATCTTGGCGTTCTTCAATCAAAGTCTGATCTAAGGCCAACATCATGTCATTATGTCCCATGTCGAAAACCTTGGATTTCAGTGTGGGCAGACCGATTTCAAGAGGGATAATAGCCTGTGTCCCAAAGCATCAAGCGAACAACGTTTCTCCAGTAGAACGCCTCAAGGTAGTGCGATGAGCCCATAACACACTAGGCAACTCTTTAACCCACCTGCCTTTGGCCTTTTCCAATCGTTTCTTGATGCCATCCAGGATCACTTTATTGGAGGCCCTGGCTTGACCGTTGCCTTGCGGGTGCCGGCGAGGAAAAGTTGGGGCAGATACCATATGTATTGCATAACTCTCGATAGACGCCACAATCGAATTGGGTGCCGTTGTCAGATACAAGTGCTTGCGGTATGCCGAATCAAGTTATAATGTTTTTCCATACAAAGCATTTAACATCGACATCTCAAATATGTGTTAATGCCTCTGCTTCGACCCACTTTGTAAAATAATCTATTGTGACGATCAGGAAACATTTGTTCCCCGGAGCTCATGGTAATGGCCTGACGATATCAACTCCCCATTGAGCGAACGACCAAGGATTAGTAATGGAATTTAATTCCTCGGTAGGTAGATGATTTAATGGGGAAAACTTTTGGCATCGTTCACATTTCTTTAGATAGTTCTCGACATCTGTTCACATGGTCAGCCAATAATACCCCTACGTTACAGCTTCGTGGGCCAATGACCGTCCTCCAGAGTAGGCACCACAGCTACCTTCATGTATTTCAGCCAAGAATTCCTCAACTTTGTCTGGGTGAACATATTCCAGATACAGCCCAGAGAAAGAGTTTTTGTAAAGCTTTCCTTGCGGATCCAGATAATATCGTAGGGCTTTATTTGACAGCTTGTGGTCTTCTTTCTTATCCGTTAGGAGCTTTTCTGAGAAAATAAATGCAGTGATAGGGTCCATCCAACTCGATCCTGGTTCGGTGATGTTAATCCAAACTAGTTCAAAAGAGGTGATGCTCGGCTCTGGGATGAACCCTAATTTGATTGTTCGTTTGACTTCTGAGTTAACGGCGGAGGCTAAGTGTAGGCTTGACTTTCTTCGCGCCCCCTTTCGGAGAGCATCGAATTAGTCTCCTATAGTTCAGACTCTTGTCACGATTCTAAATCTATTCTCACAAAGTGCAATGTAAGACTGATAAACACCAAAGTGTCCAATCCAGCAAATCATTTTACAAAATCAGATTTTAAATCAAATAATGCCAAAATTGGACTATTTTGCCAGATTACAGAATCGCCACCTAAATATTTTATTTTTGGGAAATCTAGGAGACCCTGACTCGTGCCAAAGACCACGTGCCTGTCATCACCAAAGTTGCCTTGGCTCGGGACCTTAGGTACGAGAGGAGAAGGTCCTGAACTTTGGACCACACCTTGTTTCCTCTATTTAGAGCGACAGTGTGGTCCGGGAGACCACTTTTCTGGTTTCATACCATTTTTGGTGCTCAACAGCCAGTTTTCGAGGCTCCCGATCGTGTGCTTTGCCTCTCGAACTCTCATTTTGCATCCATGTTGGTTTGATTTTGGCACAAACCTTGTTTCCCTTGTTTCGAAGGTGGTACAAGGATGGGAGACCAGTTTTTCTCCTTGGAGACCACGTTTCTTCCCGCCAGCCGATTTTCTGGTCAGGAAACTGGTTTTCTTGGTCTTTGGACCACATTTGTTGGTCTCCCACCACACCATTGGGTTGCTTTCATTGTGGAGACCACTAATTCCCCTTGTCGACCACTTTTGTCCCTGGGAGACCACTTTGGGTGGTTGGTCGACCATTGAAAGTAACAGGCTGACCACCTTTTATGGTCGACAGCTTTCCCTCTGTTTTGCCAGACTGAATGCATGCCAGCTGTGCCAACTGGAGGGCACAGACTGTATCCTTCATACACGTGTATGAAGGGATTGCAACCAAGTTTAGCTTCTCCAAGAAGCTTGAACCCTTTGTTTTTCTATAAGAGAGGCTCTCCCTCTCCATTCCAGAGGTTCTAGATTTTGGCCTAAGGCTTGAGCATATATCTCTCCACATATCTCTATCTTTCTCTCTTTGTATTGTTGTTTTGCTTCACACTTGTGCACACAACCTCTCTTACCTTATAGTTGAGTTGCTAGAGGGTCTTGAGGGAGCTCAAGAGTTGGTTTTAGCTCAGAAAATTTGCTGGTTTTGCTGAGCTTCAATGGTAACCTCATTTCCCTCTTTTTTAGCTCTATTTTGATCACTCTCTTAGCCATATTTGCATACTTATTTGGGCTTTCTTTTCAACTAAAAAAAGTCTTGTTTTAAGTTGCTTAAAATATTTGTTTAAGGCTTCTTGGGTGTTGAGGGTCTTTTACCCTCTTGCATGCTTTATTTGGCCTTGTTTTATGCCATGCCATGCCATATCATTTCAAAGCTTGGTTCAGGCACTTTTTGGTGACTTTTAGGGCATACCTAAACTCTTTCCATAGTAGGTTTGCTCACCCTTGGCATGCTTCTCATATGTGTAGTGCATTCCCATTTGTAGCTCACCCAAGTAGCATGTCATTCTAGCATGTATTGGCTATATTTTAGTGGGTTTTTGGTCATCATTTGGCATGCCATGACTCTGTTTTTTGCCGGTTTGGTAGTCTCTCACATGCTCCATATGCTTGTAGTGTAAATCGTGTTTACTAACTTAGAATGCATGATGTTTTGGCTCACTATCCTAGCTCATTTTGGCCATGCTCCAACATGATTTTGTTCATATTTTGGGCTGCCTTGGCTCTATTTTGAGGGCTCTTGGTCGAATGATGCTTGCCATGCATGCTTGTAGTGTAATGGCCTTGACTAGTTTTGAGTTTCGAACTCTCTTGCATGCCTAACCTGAAGTATTTGCATGTTTTGGCATCATTGGGAATGTTATTTCAAAGCATGTAGGCCTGTTACATCTCCATGGTTTCCCCCTTTAAGTGCCTTTGAGAGTTGTGCTTTTATGCCCTATTTGTGAGCCATTGCATGAGCTTCATTTAAGTGCCTTTCAAGCCATCATCCCAACTCATTTTTGCTACTGTTTTGGCCTGCATAGGGTCTGTTTGGGGTTGGTTTGGTCATTTAAGCATTGTCTTACATGCCTCTAGCGTAATATGCTTCACTACCTTTTGATGCTTGAGCCATTTAACATGCATTACATGAGTGGTCTGAATGATTCAAAGTCATTTTGCATGTCATTTCAGTGCCCGAAGATATGCCATTGCATGCCATATCCCATCCTTTCAATGCTTTCGGAAAGTTGTATTTTGCGCCTTAGGCTTGGGCCCTCGCATTGTGCATGCTTGCATGTGCTTTGTTGCCTTGATTTCATCATCATTGGCCGCTGATTTGGACACGGCCGAAGCCTATCCATTTTGGTTTAAGTCCATTGTGCATTGAGTATGCCATGTAGTTCATAGCATTGGGCATGCCGTGTTGTTACATGATCGATCATTGCATTTGTGCATGCCACGTTCATCGCGTTGTGTATGTTAGTTACCATGTGCATTGTGTATGTTAGACTCATGAGCATTGTGTATGCCATACAGTTCATAGCATTGTGTGTGCTAGTTTGCATGTTTGCATGTTCATCCTTTGAATGCTTGCATATCCAAGTTGTGTTGCATTAAGTTGCATGATTAAGTCACATTGTGCATGCCTTGTTTGTTGTATTGTGTTTGGAATAGGCATTAGTCCAAACACGGGAAACAAGGGATATTTCATACTCGAAGTGATGAAACATGCCTCGATTCCCGGTCACCGATGCTCTTGACTATACATGATGGAGTTTTGGGCCTTATGTGTTCGTGTGTGCATTCATTTCACATTGAGTCGTGCAATTCGGCTCCTCGGCCATCATGCATCGAGATGCGTGATTGGTGGCCAGAGGATCGAGAGCTATGCTCCCTTCAGCTTATGTAATGATAGGGAGGATGATTGTGCATATATGTGTTGCAAATACTTTTCCATGCTCCTTTCTTGCTCTCTATTACAGCAAACCAGAAACTTGCAACAAAACTGGTCGGCCGACCAGAAAAAGTGGCGGGCCGACCACTTTTTCTGGTTTTCACCACAAAAAGTGGTCGGCAGGTGGTCTCCAAGGCTAATAACTGGTCGGCAGCATCCCTACTGATTCCCAAGGTGGAGTTTCATCTCTCTGGAGCTTGGTGTAAGTTTTTGAGAGCAATGGCGAACACAGGCGAGTTGGAGCATCGTGATGGATTTCTGAGCGAGGCGATTCGAGCATGCATCCTTCATCATCCAAGGCAGAGCTGAGGCAGCCCACTTCACATAGTTTGCATACTTGTTTAATTGCTAATTTAGCTAATTTGTTAATTAGTTAGAGTTGTGTAATAATTAGCTGTGGCTTGTCATTCATTTTATTGTGCAATAACTAGTTTAATTAGATTAGCTTAGATTAGCTAGTTGGTTCTATATTATTCATTCGGACCCTCCGTCGAGAGGGCACAACTGTTGTAATAAGTGTGCGTGTGTGTGATGCATGTCTTCCAACCCCCATTTCTTTCTCCCTTTTATTTACCAGCTTACGATGGTTAGTTTTAGGGCATATTTCAATTAGCATCCTTATGCTCGCATGATTGCATCCATTCATCTGTCTTGCATGCACCAGGCTCGGCGCATCATACTAACTGCATTGTATTTCAATTCTGGATTGAATACATGTATCAAATTGCATTTCACATGACATTTTAGAATAGCCGAGCCTATCTTAGTTGCATTTTGTATGTGCTGCATTAGGCATTCTTGACATAGCTAGGATCATGCTTTGATTTCTAACATAGCTTTTGTTTTGGCTCGGAGTACTCGGTAAGTGTTTATGCTTTAGCATCCTTGCATTTGTGTGAGTGACTGCCATGATAGCATGCTTGCCATGAGGCTAACTGCTTATGTGATACAACTGCCTGAATGCCTGTGGGTAAAGGTTGAATTACTTGAATTGGAACAATGCATTGATATCGAGTTTTAAGCCCACTTGAGAGTGGCAAATCACCATGTTTTCTAAGCCCACTTGAGGGTGGCAAAATTCGCATTTTAGCCGACTTGTGAGTAGCAAACCGTTTTCAAACAAATGAACATGCAATGTTTTGTTCCAACTTAGGTGATCTAGTCTATACTTGTATGCTGTGCGCATCACATAGTAATTTTAGGTTAATAACTAGAATAAGAACACATGTGTTTTCAAAAACAAGATATCATGTTAGTAAAGGCCGACCTTTGATCGGGCGAGTGTGGGTGCTCATTGCATGACCTTCCCCTCTCGTACCCAAGTTCCCGAGCCGAAGCAGGTTTGGTGATGATGGACACGTGGCCTTAGGCACGAGTCAGGGTTTCCTAAATTTCCCAAAATAAAACATTTAGGTGCAGACTCTGTATCTGGCAAAGCAGTCCATGCTTGGCACTTCTTTCTAAAAATCAGTTTTTCAAAACAATTTGCCAGATTTGGATTCTTTGGTGATTTATCGGTCTTGCATTGCACTTTGCAAGACTAGATTCAGAACCGTGACATTTGAGTCCGAACTGTAGTGAGCCTAATGAACAAAATGGGATTTTCCCGGGACATTCGAGCGCGTCTACACCACTTCGCAAAGTAGGCTTAAAACATACATTTGTTGAATTGTCCCAATTCAAGCAACAAAGCCTTCATCTACAGGCATTCATGCAGTTTATCGCTTTAAGCAAGTAGCCTCATGACAAGCATGCTACCATGGCAACACTCACACTCATGCAAGTATGCTAAAGCGTAAAACTTACAGTGTGCTCCAAGCTAAAACAAAAACTAGTTAGAAATATGCATGATTCTAACTATAGAATATGCCTAGTGCAACACATGCAATAAAGCAACTAAATAGGCTCGGCTATCTAAGATGGCATATGAATGCAACACTTTGATAACATGCTTTGAAACACGTATCCAAAGAAGTGTATTGAAATACGATGCAGTTGAATGATGCGTCGAGCCTCGGTGCATGCAAGACAAATGAATGATGCACGCATTCGAGCATAAGGTATGCTTATCAAAATGTGTCCCTAATCTAACCATCGAAAGTGGTTAAATAAAAGGGAGAAAGACATGGGGCTGGAAGACATGCACACACGCACGCACACTTATTACAACAATACGCCCTCGCGAAGGAGGGTCCAAATAGATAAGCTAAGCTACACTAAACTAAGCTAATTATTACAAAATGAAACTAATTAACTATTCGAGTTAACTAATTATTACAACACAATTAAATAACTAGCTATGTTAAGCAAATTAAAACATTACAAAACGAATTGATTAACTAGTTACACAAACTAATCATAAGCAATGAAATGGCATTGCGGGTGAGGGAGACATGCATGCTTGGTTGGCGTCATCCCGAAAATCCATTGCTTTGCCTTCGGCTGCCTCTGTTTGCACTCGCCTTGATTTCTGAAAATTGTGCCAATCTCCAGACTGCCTTTGCTTCAAAACAAGAACCCTCTTGCATAAAAATGAACTGGTGGCCTGTCCGCCACAAAACGTGGCTGTCGGCCACCCTAACTGGCCGGTTGGTTAGTTTAGGTGGCCGGTCGGCTATCTCAAGTGGCCGATCAGCTACCTGCTTTTCCAAAATGTTGTTTTTGCTGCAATAGAGAACAACAGAGGCAAAGCAAGGCATTTTGTAGGAAATGTATGTACTGCCACTCTCCTTATCATTTCTCAAGCTCAAAAGAGTGTACCGCTTGGCTCTCAACCCACCAAACAAGCATCTCATTCCATGATGGCCAAAGGACCAAGCTTGTACAAGCTTCATGAATGCACACATAAGACTCAAATGGCCACCACCCTATCATGCATGATCAAGGGTGACGACGACCAAGAAATGTGACACGTTTCATCACTTTGAGTATGAAACGTCCCACATTTCTTGTGTTTGGATTAACGTCTGATCCAAACACATGCAATGCAACACAAATGCTTATCTTGTTCATGTTTTACTTGGTTCATTTTATTTACACATTTTACATTACCGATTAATTCTTTAACCGATTAAGTCCAATATGAAAGTCCTCTAATTGGAGAGGGGTCAACCAAAGGATGGCTTGAGACATGAGAGAGCTCATGCCTTTGGCTAGGAGGAACCCTCAAAAGAGAGTTAAAGCCATTCAGCACAAACTCTATCTCAAGCTTAAACACAATCATAAGGCTAACCAACCCTCAAAACAAATGGAAAAATGAAGAAATAAGGGAGGTTGTAAACTTTTTAGTGCTGAAATGGCATGCTCAAGACACTAAATCATGCAATCAACATATGCACAACATGTTAATAGCCAAAAACATTAAACTAGTGAAAAACATTACACTAGAGGCATGCAATATCAAGCTCAAATGGCCAAACTAGCTCAAAACAGAGCTAAATCATGCCAAAACAGTGGCCTAAACATGCTGAGATAGAAGCTTAAAAGGCAAGAAAATCATGTGCACATGTTGGCTCGCAAGTAAGACACAAAAACACAATTCTCAAAAGCAATGAAAGAGTGATAGAAGTGAGAGTGTGACAGGGCTATATGCACAAAAATCATGTATAAAATGATGCTATAACATGCAATCATCTCCTGCGAAGCATGTTGGAGGCCTCAAAACACAAAGCTAGTGAAGGTAATTACACAATAGCCATGCAAGGCAAGCCTCAAAGGACCAAGACCACTCAAAACAGAGTTAAAGCATGTCAAAACATTAGCAAAAATGTGTTGGAGTTATGCTAACACAAGCTAGAATAATTGGCTAAATCATCAAATATGCTAGGCTAGTAAGGATGATTGAACTACAAGTACAAAAAGCAAGCAAGAAGTGTTCCAACCAAACAAAAACAGAGTTGAAGCATGTCAAAACAAAGCCAAAAACGTGCTTGAACTGAGCTACAACAAGGTAGAAAAGCATGCTTACATCTTAGGCCATCTATACATACAAACAAAATACAAGGAGGGGAGGCCACCCCCTCCTATTTTGGACCTCAAAACCAAGTTTTTACCACTGCTATTCCCCTGGAATTTAGTTGTAAAAAGGCCAAGAAAAGGGTATTTCAAAAGCTTTGAAAGATGGTGTAGACTGCCCGAACGCCTCGACTCCACACGCGAGGGTGCAAAATCCGTTTTGTTCATTAGCTACTACAGTTCGGACTCAATGTCAGGGTTCTGAATCTAATCTCACAAAGTACGATGCAAGACCGATAAATCACCGAAGAGTCCAAATCCGGCAAATCGTTTTGGAACACTGATTTTTATAAAGAAGTGCCAAACATGGACTACTTTGCCAGATACAGAGTCGTCACCTAAATGTTTTATTTTGTGAAATTTAGGAAACCCTGACCCGTGCCTAAGACCACGTGTCCGTCATTACCACACTCGCCTCGGCTCTGGAACTTGGGTACGAGAGCAGAAGGTCATGCAATGAGCACCCCCGCTCACCCGATCAAAGATCGGCCTTTACTAACATGATATATTGTTTTTGAAAACACACGTATTCTTATTCTGGTGTATTAATCTATCATTACTATGTGATGTGCACAGCATACAAGTATAGACTAAACCGCCTAAGTTGGAACAAAACATATCATGTTTGTTTGTTTGAAAATGGTTTGGAGTTCCTACTCGCAAGTAGGCTAAGACGCGGATTTGCCACCCTCAAGTGGGCTTAGAAAACATGATTTTGCCACTCTCAAGTGGGCTTAAAACTCACATTTCGATGAATTGTTCCAATTCAAGCAATCCGACCTTCATCCACAGGCATTCATGTAATTAAACACTTAAGCAGTTAGTCTCATGGCAAGCATGCTATCATGGCAACACTCACACTCATGCAAGATGCTAAAGCATAAACACTTACAATGTACTCCGAGCCAAAAAAAAGCTAGTTAGTAATCAATGCATGATCCTAGCTATGTTAAGAATGCCTAATGCAACAATGCAAATTGCAACTAAAATAGGCTCGGCTATCTAAGATGGCATATGAATGATACACTTGATACATGTATTCAAATAGGAATTGAAAAACAATGCAGTTTGTATGATGCACCGAGCCCGGTGCATCCAAAACAGATGAATTATACATGCATGCGAGCATAAGAATGCTAATTCAAATATGCCCTAAACTAACCATCATAAGCGGTTAAGTAAAAGGAAGAAAGAAATGGGGGTTGGAAGACATGCACACACACACGGACGCTTATTACAACAGTTGCGCCCTCTCGTAGGAGGGTCCAAATGAATACGCTAAGCTAGCTATGCTAAGCTATTCTAATTAATCTAATTAGACTAATTATTACACAACCGAATTGAATCACTAGCTACAACTAATTATTACATCACAAAACTAATTAAACAAATTGATTAAGTTACAAATTCAAGCTAATTAACAAATAAAGCTTTAAACTAAGCTGCTCCAGCTCTGTTTGAAGATGCATGCACGCATTCAGTTTCTCGCCCTGAAAAGCTCTCTGGTTGCTCTTAAGAGGCTCTGTCTGCAGGGTGTCCTTGAGAACTTGCTGCTAGATCTTACCAAAAACATGCTGGGGAGTGCACCAGTGGCCTGCCGGCCATGAGAAGCTGCTGCCAACTCCCCTGCCGGCCAAGAGTGTACACTGCCGGCCACAAATGAAGAGCTATCGGCCAAAAATAAAAGGGTGCCAGCCCCTGGTGTGCTGTGACACCAAGCTGCAGCAGAGCACAAAATAGAGAAAATGGAGGGTCTCCCAAGGGTATGTACGTACTATGCCACTCCATATCACCTCAAAACATCAAGGGAGAGGCACTATTGTATCCAAATGCATCAATCACGCATCTCGACGCATGATGGCCAAAGATCCAATTTGTACGAATTTCAATAAATGCATGACAAATAAGACACTTAGACCATCTCCTTATCATGAAAAATCAAAGGAAATGGAGACCAAGGGTGATTGGCTCACTTCATCACTTCAAGTATGAAATGAGCTAATCTACCTTGTGTTCCACATAAAACCCGGTTGAACACAATGTAATGCATACAAACAACATGTTATGCAAACAACCATGCTAATCTTGACATGTTAAGATGGCATACAAGACTTTAACATGCAAACACTCATGCAAAACATGCTAAGGGGCCAAGAGCATCGAGGCTAGTGAGGAGAATAACACTATAAGCATGCATCACAAAGCGAAAAACAACCAAACCAGCCCCAAACAGAGTTACATCGTGCCCAAAACAGTGGCAAAACATGTTGAGATGGAGACTCGAAAGACTAAACAAACATGCACACATGCTAGGCCACAAACAAGCCACAATGCTCTACCCTCAAAAGGCACTGAAAGAGTGAAACATGGAGTACAATGGCATATGTTCTAGCACCGAAATGTCATGCTAAATGACATAGAAACATCCAGACTACCCATGTAATGCATGTTGCAAAGCTTAAGCATCAAAGCTAGTGAAGTGTATTACAGTAGAGGTATGCAAGACAATGCTCAAATGGCCAAACCAGCCCCAAACAGACCTTATGTAGGTCAAAACAGTAGCCAAAATGGACTGGGATGATGGCTGGAAAGGCAAGAAAATGAGGCTCATGCAATGGCTCACAAATAAGGCATAAAGGTACAACTCTCAAGAGCACTTAAAGAGTGGAAAACATGGAAGTGTAACAACACTATATGCTCAGAAATATCATTCCAAAAGATGCCAAGGCATGCAAAACTTACAAGTATAGCATGGTAGGGACCTCAAAACTCAAGACTAGTCAAAGCATTTGAACTATAGCTATACAAAACATGACTCATATGACCATGGCAGCCCAAAACAGTCCTAAAACAGTCCAAAATATGACTAAAATCATGGTGGAGCATAGCCAAAATATGATAGAATAATGAACCAAAACATCATGCATACAAGGCTTGTAAGCAAGATTTGCACTACAAGTACATGAAGCATGCAAGAGGTGACCAAACCAGCCCAAAACAGTGATATGCCAAGTCTAAGAAGTCACAAAAATGAGCCTAAACAAATCTATAAAGAATTAAAAACACATGCTCATTTGGTTGGCCATCAACACTAGCAAGCAAGACAAGAGGAAAGGGGACCACCCTCTCCTATTTGGGCCCTCAAAACAGGTTTCCACCACTGAAATTCCTCTAGAATTCAGTGGTTTTTAGGGCAAAACAAGATGATTGAAAAGCTTGAAAGTTAGCTCAAAAGGCCATACAAGTCAAGGAGCAAAAGGGAGGAAACACCCCCTAGCCAACCAAGGCACAAACCAACACTTTTAGGACTGAAAAATAGAGGGAAAACAGAGGTTTTTGTAGTTCAAACAGCACCCCAACAACAGCCCCAAAGTGGTTGAAAACTATGGCAAAGCTAGTATGCAAAACAAGCTAAAAGGGAGAGAGATATACCTCTTGATGCACAGCAGCAAAACAACCACTTTTCTGTGCCAAACAACCTTCAATCAGCCCAAAAATAAGCTTCAAGGGATCTCAGCCCATAGATATGCAACTTTGGTGAAGGATGCTTAGGCAAACTAGTTGTATTTCTCAACTTCTATGCATTTCTATGCACAAAAGGGGAAGAGAGAATGAATAATTGAGAGAGAGAGGCAGAGATTTAGGTCTGAAAATTCTAGAGACAGAGGTGTTTTCAGAGTGAGAAGCTCCCAAAATTTCCTTGATGTTCTCCCTCCATGAATATGAAATATTTGGCTTCATATATAGCAATTCAAAGCTTTAGTTCGAAAATATCTCCAAAAAAGACAGCTAGAGCAAGCTGGAGCAAAATATCTGTCCAAAACTGATCTTTTTATCAATGGCCGACACCTTTACCATTGTCAGCCGATAGCACACTATTGTTGGCCGGTAGGTGTCACTCATGGACGGCATTGGCCATTCATGGCCGGCACACTCCCAAAGAGGCTGGCAGCAAAAATCAGTCATAGTCCCCGACTTGAAGCAAGCATAACTCCTTCATTTGGATGCCTTTTCAGGTCATTCTTGTGTGCAAATTGAAGCCCCGGAAGTGAGCTTTCCAATAGTGGCAGCCTCACATCAAAATTCCAACTGTGCTAACGAATAGGCTTGATTCAGCGAGAGCTGCTCGTCTCTTTCTTAACGATTCATGCCCAACTCCTTCCCCAACTGGGTTTCTTCCCTCTCCTCTTCTTTTCTTCAACTCCAAACCCCTAAGAAAGGTGTTTTGAAAGATTTTTCAAAAGAGTTCATCTCTCCTTAATTCATTTCCACTTTGTCCTTGCTCTGTTTACCGGAAAGCGCTACATTTAACAAATACAAGCGTCGGAACATCGTAGGAACCTACTTTCAAAAATGTTTTGAAAGAGAGGGTTTTAAGGTCTAAAAACCATTCAAAATAGTTTTGGTCCAAAAAGGGGTGTGAAGTTGGGATTTGACTCACTTCTTGCTGAAGAAATCGAACCCTTGCACTGCACAACTTTCACCACCAAGTAAACCATCATTTGCGCCCAAGTCTTAAGGGCGGTCAAAAATGGGGTTTCTGCAGTTGCCCCTCTTTGACAGAACTCTGAGTCATGAAATGACGTGTGTGGATGTCAAAGCCGAGAGATGACCCATTTTTGACAAGGCCGAAGGCTTGGACAAACAAACAAAGTACAGATAAATAAATGGTTGTGCCTGCAGGCTGCCTACGTATCCCCTTACAAGGAATCAAACCAGCGTAGTTCAGGGGCAGGATGCAAAATGATATGCAGCAAGATTTTGATAATTGGACTTATACATTACGCGAAGCTGGTTTGATAATTGGACTTATACGCTACGCGAAGCCGGTTTGAAAAATGGACTTATACGCTACGCGAAGCCGATTTCATAATTGGACTTATATGCTACGCGAAGCCGGTTTGATAATTGGACTTATACGCTACACGAGGCCGGTTTGAAAATTGGACTTATACGCCGCGCGAAGCCGATTTGATAATTGGACTTATACGGTGCACGAAACCGGTTTGAAAATTGGACTTATACGCCACACGAAGTCGGTTTGATAATTGGACTTATACGCTGCGCGAAGCCGGTTTGAAAATTTCAGATTTATGCAATGCAAATGTAATGAAACAATGGAAATGATACGCAATGTATTTGAGTTAATCAAACCACAAGCAGTGCAAAACCACACAAATATCATAAACAGATGGAGATGCAACATCAAACTACGTTTAACATAGAAAAGGTGCCGGAGCACTCTAACCACAATTCTCTTAGTGGAATAGGTGCATGCACATGCAGAACTACGTGTTTCACAGAGAGACCACAAAATACAAGTAATTGGGTGGCATGATATAAATGAGGAGTGATCTGTTAAGGAAAGATCGTGATCCTAAATGCTAAATGCAATAAACTATAATGCAATGGATAAGGCGCACGGCCAAACCATATTTTGCCTAGAAAAGGCATAGACACAAAACAGACCACGTCTAACACAGAAAAGGTGCCGACACCCTCAGACCACAATTCCCTTAGTGGAATAGGCGCGTACACATAATCACAGAACCATGCTTTAACGCGAAAAGTATGGGCACATGCCAGACTAAGCTTAAAATGGAAAGGATGCAGGCGATAAAACAGATAATGTAGTAAATGCATGCGATAGATGCTATGTACAATGCAATGTAATAGCTAAAATGCAATGTAGCTGGGAAGTGAAAGTACCTTGTAGGGGCAATTGGTGATGACTCACTGCTGGGGATCTTTCGCTTCTTCTCAGTTAAACCACAGGTACAACTTTTCTCCCTGGCTATGGTCGCAGCTTTCCCTATTCTCCAACAGGGTGACAGACTAGGTTGGTTTAGTATCCAGAATTGAGGCGCATACCTGCTACCTCAACCTATGGGGCTGCCATACAGATTTCAAGCCGAGGATACACCCCTGGGTATTAAAACCAGAATTTAGTCTCAGAAATCCCGAACCTTTGCGTTCTAGGCATTGCCCATTTGAACTCTAGTTTCCATCGCCTCAATTAATCTCCTAGGAAATCACCGCTAACACAGGCAGGTGGCTATACCAGACCACTGGAAGTCGTTCGGGCATGACAAGCACCAACGAAATTGCACCTTTAGAGGATTTAAGGTCTCCTAGACCAAAGGAGTGCACAAGATGTGTGCGATGCACGAGACAGAGCGAACAATTTGAAATGCACTTGATAGTGCAATGCAGAGTGAATGCACAAAACAGTCCTATATAGGTGCATAAGATAGTGCGATGTGGATTAAATGCACAAAATAGTGCGATGCAATGCACTAACAAGTACAGGTAAGATGCGCAAGAAAGCGCCAACAATGCACTAACAAGTGCAGGTAAGCTGCGCAAGAAAGCGCAAACAATGCAATAACAAGTGCAGGTAAGGTGCGCAAAACCGCACGACGCAAGTTCAATGCAAAAGTTACAAGCATTTTCTATGCAAGATGAGAACATGTAACGAAATGCACAAGATAGTGCGATGCGCAAGAAAGCGCGAGTGTAAACTCCACAAAACAGTGCAATGCGCAAGAAAGCGCGAGTGTAAACTGCACAAAAAGGTACGATGCACAAGAGAGCGCGATGGTAAACTGCACAAAATAGTGCGATGCACAAGAAAGCGCGAGTGTATACTGCACAAAACAGTGCGATGCACAAGAGAGTGCGATGGTAAACTGCACAAAATAGTGCGACGTATAAGAAAGCGCGAGTAATTTGAAATGCACTACACGGTGCGATACGCTAAACAGCGCGAGTGATTTGAAATGCACTAAATAGTGCAATACAGCAAATAGCGCAATTGATTTCAAATGCACTAAATAGTACGATGCGCTAAACAGCGCGAGTGATTTGAAATGCACTAAACAGTGTGATGCGCTAAACAGCGGGACTGATTTGAAATGCACTAAACAGTGCGATGCATTAAACAACGCGAGTGATTTGAAATGCACTAAACAGTGCGATTGCGTTAAACAACGCGAGTGATTTGAAATGCACTAAACAATGCGATGCACTAAACAGCGCAAGTGTAATGCAATGCACAAGATAGTGTGAGTGAAACACAACCACAAGATGCACAAAACAGTGCAAGTGAGATACAAAGTGTAAGTGCACAAGACAGTGTGAGGAAGGTGCACAAAAGAAGTGCGATAAAATGCATCTTCTATGCAAGTAAGGTGGAAAAAAAAGTTCGATGAAATGCATGTTCTATGCAAATGAGGTGCATTAAACATGTACTCTGGTGCCTCCGATTTATCTCTCGGAGGGCTTTGCAACATGCTCAGCTCAACAAGGACACACCCTCTTCATACTGGCGAGGGGTAACATCTACTGCTGCTTTAATTGCCATTCTGACTTGAAGCAGGCTTAAGCTTGGGGTCGAGATGCACTCATACTCCAGAGAAAGGCGAGGCCTGAGAAGGTGCACCTGAAATGCCGTCTCGGATTTTGCTGGAGTTGAAACACGCTAAGATGCTCCAAATTTTCCCTCTTTTCTTTTGCTTTGCAGTTCGGAACCTATATAGCTTCAGATAGGTCCTAGTTCTACTGTTCTCATATCACCTGGGTTGAACCCTGCAGTTTTATGAAAGAACAAATCCTATTTTGCACAAATGTGGAGAATGGCACGGCACTCTAAGCACAAAACGATTTATTTTGAAGTTGAAAAATAAGTTCTCAACCGGGTATTGAGCCTATGACTGAACACAGCGCACCACGACTCAACAAAGGTAAACAACCTAAACGCATCTATTGACACTCAAAACGACTCAAAACAAGAATCGAGACAAGCAAAAACACACACACAACACTTGGATGTGTTCAGATGGCAAGAGACCTATCAGTTCACGAGGAGCCTGTTTTCTGGGTATTGTTTCCCACCCTTTCTCATTTGTGATTCTCACATCACTCTAGCACTCAATCTCTTGTTTTCTGAAAAAGCCCTTTTCTCACTTTTTCTCTCAGTGCATATCTCTCTATTCTTCAATCTCTCTTCTTTTTTTATCCCGCCCCTGGGTGGTTGATGGATAAACAGGAAGTCGTGGGCTCTTGCCCCTAGCATTCCGCTAGATTCTTCTTCTCCTGCTCACAACAGTGAACTTTCCCATAGAGGGGTTGCGCTACAACTGGGTGTGTAGCAAATCTGCAGTTGACATCGGTTGATGACGCCCTTGGCCAGCTCGGATGTGACCAGACCTTTTCAAATAAGGGAGTGGAATATCCTGCTCCTTTTCCAGTTCATGCTTTGCACTTGACTTGATACCTCGTTGCTCGGAGGATGAGTGAGCTTTCGGCCCTTTGCTGTTAGCTTCAGTTATGCCCTTTTCTTGTAGGTAGAGTGCCCTTTCTGGCAAGTAGAGTGCCCTTTCTGACAAGTATGTTAACAATGGGGAAAAGATGGAACACCTGCTCAACTGTGCCCCTAGTTCATCATTTTGACCATTTTTTTTGTTTTGGTTTTCTACTAAAACAATTTTGACCAACATGAGAGTTAGATTAACACACTTATTCAACTTTTTGATTTGAAATCATGCAAGTTAGGTTATGAGCACTAAAAATTTTCCTTTTTGGGTCCAAGGTATGGTCCAGTTTTTGGAAAAAATGAAGCAAATTTTCGAGAAAATTAGTCAACTTCAGTAAAAAAATTCTCAAAAACTGTTTTTGCAAATTGCCACTGCTCGACCAATGCAGAATTTACTCTTGAAATGCACAACCTCAGATCCAAAACAATGGAAAATTGCCCCTTGTCTGAATGGCACTGCACGGCGACGGAAAGTTGCCCCTTGTCTGAATGGCACCACAGCGCACTGTAATCAGTCCTCAAAGTGACGATCACAACCGAACTCTCAGATACAGAAATGACAAAGATGACCCGTTCAATCTCATGGATAGAACAGTTGAATTTGAAGTGTTTTACAGCTGGACTTCAGAATGAAGTTGCCTACGTATCCCAAAGATGGGAATCAAGCCTTACGTAGTTCCGGGGTGAGGTACACTCGGGTATTAACCTCTCCTTTTGCGCTCTAACTTTTGCCAAGGCCGCCCTTCCGGGTTTTCAACCTTGCAAGCTCTGTTTTTCTTTTCTTTTCATCTTTGTTCATTTCTTTTCAGAATTTTTCATTTCTTTTTTTCATGTTTTCATTTCTTTTTTTCTTTTTCTTGCTCTAACTTTTGCCTGGGTCGCCCTTCTGGGTTTTTGGCGCAACGAGCCTCTCATGGGTAAAAGTGTAGCTTTGTCCATGCCAAACGGTTTTGGGATCTCGAAGCCATCTCAATCCAGGAGAATGGCTGCTGTTCACTGATGATGTAGAAGTCCGTCGAATGGGGGCTGAATTTTCCCCTAGTGTTGTGGATCAGAACTCAGTTGTCCTTCAGCAATACTTTCTTCTTTCCTCATTTCCGGGATTTGGCATTCTTACCGATCTTCGTTAGCTTGAGAAATGTTCCAATTTTTTACTCTTCGAGCATATCTGACATTTTTTTGCCCCTAGTTCAATTGTTGCTTCCCATCCAACTTTGCAAGCTTTCTTTTGATCATATCTGACCTTCTTGCCCCTAGTTCATGGGCTGCTTCAAATCTGGCCATACAAGCCTTATGTTGTGGTTGACCGTTGAACATTCTGAATCCAAGTTCAAGGTTTAAAAGCAAAAGGGGTCAAGTCTCAAGGCTGAGAGTGGTCCTAGGCTGTGCAATCTCAAGAGCGATTCCACACAGTTCTTCGCAGGACGGCGCAAAACATTTTTTGAAATCTTTTAAGAAAGCGACCAATCGCTCGCGCTGAAGACAATGTAGAACTAATCTAGATCAAGCCAGGATCCTTCTCAATACTCACATTAACAAACACGATCGTATTCATTAAGGGCTTAGCATGCCTCTCTTTCTCTCAATTGATCAAATTTTTGCAAATCCCGAGGAATTCCGTCGTCTTTGTTTTCATCACAATGTTCAAAAGGTTTTGAAAAACCTAGGTCAACGCAATGATTTCAAGGCACAGAAAAACAGGTGAAAAGCACTACCGTTTCATTCAAATTTCTGGCACAACTAGCTCAAGGCGGAAACAACCACAAAAGGGTAAAAATCACTGTTGTTTCATTCATATCTTCTGGCTTAACTGGCTCCAAGGAAAAAACAGACTCAAAAGAAAGCAAAAAGACAAACACAAAATAAGCAAGTGATGTCCGAGGTAAAACCCCCAAAATCACCCGACTTTAACAAAACAGGACTGACTCGATACAACAAGATAGACCCGACTGACTTAGTAGGAAAAGACTGACTCTATACAACACGACAAAACTGATAGAATACCCAAGTCAAAAAGTAAAGTAAACAGCATTCGCAAATGCTCAAAACAGTGCGTGCGACACGCCACATCTGGAGTAAACTAAGCGCTGCCCGCAGGTGATTCATCCCCCGATCACATACTCATACTATTTCCCAAGTTCACTGATCCAGGGATGATAGACTTTGCTGAGCTCGGTGGGATGATGACCTCGATGTCAAACAAATCCTGTACTTTATGACGAAGATGGAAGCAATTGTCAGTGGTATGACCGGTTTGTTGAAGGTCGGCACAGTACTGGGTAGCGTCATGACCGAGTAAGAGACGACCAGGGAGAGGTCAAGGCTTGAGGGGTTTGAGACAGCCTTTTTCAACAAGGATTTGAAGAGCCATTGACAAAGGCATATAGAGGGCATGGAAGACCCTATGACCTCGGGGTAGATACTTCGAGGATTGTGGATTTTTGCTGGGCGCACTAGCAAAGAGGTCGGCAGGTGCTGGCTTGGTTTTCCGATCTCTTCCGAGTGCATGCTTAGAGTTGAAAGGGTCGTTTCTGGTATGACGGCCCTTCTCCCGATTCTTCCCTTGCTTTGAACTGCTCACATTCCGAGTGACGAAAGTGTCATCCGCAGTTTTTGCAACAACTGCGAGCACTTGTTGTTTGTTCAGTCCATCGGCTTTCAAAGCCTCAACAATCCACGGAAGGTATACATAGGGATCAATGTTTGCCCTCACCTTGTTCTTTCCAGTCGCCTCAGCTTGGTCAAAGCTTTGGGTCACTACATCAGTGCGAAGCCCGGTTGTTGTCGATATGTCATTGTCCAAACTTGGGATGGCTTCAGGTTGGCTGAGTTCAATTATAATTCGCCCCAAGAGTGGGGGGTCTTCTGGCGTGAAGTTTCCGAAATGCGATATGGTTGATGGCGGAGCTGATAGTTCAAAGGCTAGATCAGCCGCAGTTCTCTGAATATCGCCGATCATTCCCATCAACTCAAAAGTAGTGGGCTCACGGGTTTGAAATGATTGGGATTCCAAGACTGGATGTGTGGCAGGTGCCCCAGATGGGCGTTGCATTTCAGTATTGGTCTCACCCTGCATGGTGATTCCCTGGTTTAAAGCCACCGCCATGACCACAATTTCTTCTAAACTCTACGTCATCATGAGTATGCTGCACTGAACAGAGGTGATGTGACTGGTGACTAATGGATCAGATGAACTGATAAGCCTTGACTAGCCTTTCTCTGCCTTGCCTCAGCGAAGGAAAACACTGGCTGCCCTGAATTGAATCTCTGACCTAACAAAGTCTATCAGCACAAATCTAATGTACTCGGGGGATATTTGGAGCCTTCTGAAGCTATAGTTCCAAGACTACCCCTAGCAAAAGAGAAAACAGACAGCACCTCAGCCCAATTTCACCAGAACAGATATAAACAGAGCTGAATGACTACACTCTTTACTAAATTCTACCCAAAATTCTGCCCTGTAAACTGATATCCTTAGGTAAAACTGATCCACCCAAAATACTGATGCCCTTAGGCCTGATACCCAGACTTGCAAACTAATACATACAACCTGTAGAGGCACAGTCTGATAGCACTTACCAAGCAAGTAAGAGCCAAAACACCCCTATGGAGGGGTAGGGTTTCCCTGTCCTATTTTGTCAGGAGCTAGGGTTTCACTACGCACGCAGCGGTTTCAAACAACCTACAATCGGGTAAGCAACCTGTCCTAGCTTGGAATAGGAACTACGGATTTCGATATGCACTAAGTCGAATGGTCAAAAAGGGTGTCCCGGTAAAAACCGAAGTTTGTGCTCCCGTCGTGGCAGAACCTGTAACCGGTCAGCCTTATGGCATGCTTCTCAAAGCAAGCCTCTGGCAAACTGTTCAGGAATAGCATATAGCAAACACAGTGTCCTAGTGTAGACACCCCATTTTGACCGTCCTCAAGACTTGGACGTCATCGTTTGAACACTCGATGGTATCCACGTTTGTGTTCGTCTTGAGTTCTCGGAGGTTTCGGCTATGCGCCTTGCCTCAAAGACCTCTCGACTTGTTTGTTTTGTGTTTGATTTTGCATCAAACACTTGTTGTTGTGCTTCTGAAGGTGGGAAATAGCTTGTAGGCCATCCCCATACCTCACGGGCCATGGCTTGAGGCCACCGGCCCTGTTTTCTTGCTACCGGCCAAAGGTGTTGCCCGGTCGGCATTGTGTTTGGTCGGCCGGCCACTGATTTTTGTCAATCGGCCACTTTTTCTGGCCGAGACCTTTTCTTGAGGGAGTTTGAACCTTTTGAACCCTTGGTTTTAGCTTCTTGAGGAAGCTTGAACCTTTTGAACCCTTGGTTTTAGCTTCTTGAGGAAGCTTGAACCTTTCGAACCCTTGGTTTTAGCTTCTTGGGGAAGCTTGAACCTTTTGAACCCTTGTGTAGCTTCTCCAAGAAGCTTGACCCTTTTGCTTTTGCTTCTTCAAGAAGCTTGAACCCTTGTGTGTCTTCTCCAAGAAGCTTGACCCTTTTTGCTCTAGCTTCTCCAAGAAGCTTGGCCCTTTTGCTCCAATCTTCCAAGAGAAGCTTGGACCTTTCTTCCTCTATAAAAGAAGAGCTCATCTTCCATTGCAAGGGTTCCAAGAAATTTGTCTAAGGCAAAAACCATACACTTCCCTCCATATCTCTACATTCCAAGCTCCAAACTCCATTGTTCTTGCTCCTTTGCACACCAACTCTTGGCCTAACACCTCCATCATCAACCTAAGGATCTTGGAGGCCATTTTTAGAGGCTAAGGGACTGTTTTTTTTTTTTGACCAAGAAGCTGCTGTCCCCTTTTGGCTACAAGGGTAACACACTTTACCCTCTTTTAGCCTTTATTTTGCTTCATCTTTTATCCATACATAGAAGCATTTCTGATCTTTGTCATAAACTGAAAAAAGTCTTATTTTGAGCTCCTTTTTAAGTTTGTTTAAGATCACTTTTGTGTTTGGTGTTGTCTACCCCCTCTTAGGCCTTGTTTGGCCACATTTTTGTGCCTTTTTTGTGAGCTTCGGGACCACCTTGTATTGGCCCTCTCACCACTGAAATCCAGAGGGATTTCAATGGTGGGGATGGTGTTTTGAGGTCCTAAGAAGGAGAGGGGTGACCCTCTCCCTCGTTGCCTTGTTTACTAGCATTGTTAGCTTTACAAAGGAGCCCATACTTGCACACTTCTTGAGCATGTTTCAGGCCTTTTTTGATGATTTTTAAGGTCTGCATAGGCTCTGTCTAGAGCCCATTTTGCCATATAATGTGTCTATTATGCATGTGTAGAGTAATCCTCCTCAAGGCTTTTCAGAGGGGCCTTTACTTGTATGCTTCCTTGACTCATTCCAGGCCCTTTTCAGTGAGTTTTAGAGCTGTCATAACCTCTTTCTAGAGGTGGTTTTGCCATTTTGTATGTCTATCATGTATATGTGGAACAACCCCTTGCATGGCCTTCCAAAGGGGCACTTCATTCTAACATGTATTGACTGAGTTTCAGTGGTTATTTGGGCATATTTTGGCATGGCATACTTTTGTTTTTGGCTGGCTTGGTGACCTCTCATATGCTTCATATAGTTGTAGTGCAAATCATGGTTCACTGGCTTACTTTGCATGCTTTGTTGACCCTTGATTTTAGCACTTTTTGGCCACGACTTGAACTAATTTTGTGCATATTTTGGACTGCCTTAGCCCTGTTTTTGGGTCTCATGGTCGAATGATGCTTTTTTTTGCATGCTTGTAGTTCAACATCCATGCTTAGCTTTGAGTTTTGAGGTCCATCGCATGCATATACGGAGGTGTTTTCATGTTTTGGGGCCATTATACATCATATTTCAGAGCTTATACTTGTGTCATACTCCCATGTTTTCCATGCTTTAAGTGCTATTGAGAGTTGTGCTTGTATGCCATGTTACAATGTGTTGTGCATGTTATGTTGTTAGCATTGTGTATGCCATGTCACTCCTTGCATTGTGTATGCTAGGTGGTTAATTGCATTGAGCATGCCATAGTTCATACAGCATTGTGCGTGCCATATAGTCCATAGCATACTCATTTTGCATTAGTTTGTTTGCATGTTTAGGTTGCATAACATTGCATGCATCTCTTGCCTCTTGAATTGATTATGATAGAGGTTGGAGGCCTTTATGTGCTTATGTGCATTTCATTCCATATTGAAATTGCACACTAGACTCTTGGGCCATCATGGATTGAAATGCATGATTGATGGCCAGAGGGTCGAGTACCAAACTCCCTTGAGTCCATAACATGATGGGGAGGTTGGTGGTGCAAACATTTGCTTGAAAATGCATTGCCATGCCCTCTGCTGCTGTCAAACAGGATTCTGCAGGAATAAATGGTCGGTCGACCATCTCTATTGCCGACCGGCTATCCATATTTGGCCGAGAGCCTCACACATGGTCGATGACCAGTTTCCCATGGCCGGTGGCCTTGCCTCTTAGCCGGTGATCTCCCACAGCACTCAGGGAGCATTTCAGAAGCATCATTGAGACTTGCACAATTTTTAGAAGAGTAGAGCAGTGCAAACCGAGGCAACTGTGGCATGGCGATGGATTTCTGGGCGAAGCCGAACATGCATGCATTCATCCCTCTTCCCGAGGCCTTTTTACTATTTTCAGTAGCTTAATTGATTTGTTAATTAGTTAAGTGTTTTGTAATTATTTAATTAGCTTGTTAGTTGATTAATTTGAATTATTCTTTTGGTCCCTCTGAGAGAGGGCGAATTATGTAATAAGCGTGCATGTGTGTGATGCATGTCTCCCAACCCCCACTTCTTTCCCCTTTTTATTTAACCGCTTATGATGGTTAGTATTAGGGCATATTTCAATTAGCATCCTTATGCTATGCATGTGTGCATTCATTCATTATGCACCGGGCTCGGCGCATCATACTAACTGCATAGTATTTCCATTCCAACTTGAATACGTGTATCGAGTTATCGCATTTCACATGCCATTCTTAGATTAGCCGAGCCGATTCTAGTTGCATTCTGTATGTGTTGCATTAGCCATCTTAACATGAACTAGGATCATGCATTTGATTACTAACTAGTTTCTGTTTTGGCTTGGAGTACTAGGTAAGCTCTTATGCTTTAGCATCTTGCATGCGTGTGAGTGTTGCCATATTAGCATGCTTACCATGAGGCTATATGCTTATGTGATATATCTGCCTGAATGCCTGTGGGTGAAGGTTGGGTTATCTGAATTGGAATAATGCATTGACTATGAGTTTTAAGCCCATTAGACAGCGGCAAAACCATCTTTTCTAAGCCCACTTGAGGGTGGCAAAACCTGCATTTTAGCCTACTTGCGAGTAGCAAACCGTTTTCAAAACAAACATGAAATGCTTTGTACCAATTCAGGCAACTCAGTCTATACTTGTTATGTTGTGCGCATCACATAGTAAATCTAGGCTAATAACCGGAATAAGAACGCATAATGTTTTCAAAACAACATATCATGGTTAGTAGAGGCCGATCTTCGGATTGGGCGAGAGGGGGTGCTCATAGCTGACCTTCCCCAATCGTACCCAAGTTCCCGAGCCGAGGCAACTTTGGTTGTGACGGACACGTTGCCTTAGGCAAACGAGTTAGGATTTCCTAAATTTCTCCAAAATAACATATTTAGGTGGCGACTCTGTATCTGGCAAAGCAGTCCATGTTTGGCACTTCTTCACAAAAATCTGTTTTCCAAAATGATTTGCCGGATTTGGACTCTTTGGTTCAGATTAAGAACCTTGACAATTTGAGTCCGAACTATAGAAAGCCCAAATGAACAAATCGAGATTTCCCTCCCGGGACGTTTGGGGACGTCTACACCTAGGCGCACCAATATAAATGCAATGCGAAGAGACACATAAGTGTGAACAAAACAAGATATCATGAGTTCGAGTCAAGTTTTCTAAATCCCTAGCAGAGTCGCCAGAAACCGTAGACCGCCAAAACGCCACGGCTCGGCATGCGGGGCCGCGAAATCCGTTTTGTTCATTAGCTACTACAGTTCAGACTCAATGTCACGGTTCTGAATCCAATCTCACAAAGTGCAATACAAGATCGATAAATCACCAAAGAGTCCAAATCTGGCAAACCGTTTTGGAAAACTGATTTTTATAAAGAAGTGCCAAACGTGGACTACTTTGCCAGATACAGAGTCCCCACCTAAATGTTTTATTTTGGGAAAGTTAGGAAACCCTAACTCGTGCCTAAGCCCATGTGTCCGTCATCACCAAACTTGCCTCGGCTCGGGAACTTGGGTACGAGAGGGGAACGTCATGCAATGAGCACCCCCGCTCGCCCGATCAAAGATCGGCCTTTACTAACATGATATATTGTTTTTGAAAACACATGTGTTCTTATTCCGGTGTATTCATCTATCACTACTACGTGATGTGCACAGCATACAAGTATATACTAAACCGCCTAAGTTGGAACAAAACATCTCATGTTTGTTTGTTTGAAAATTGGTTTGGAGTTGCTACTCGCAAGTAGGCTAAGACGTGGATTTGCCACCCTCAAGTGGGCTTAGAAAACATGATTTTGCCACTCTCAAGTGGGCTAAAAACTCGCATTTTGATGAATTGTTCCAATTCAAGCAATCTGACCTTCATCCACAGGCATTCATGCAATTAAACACTTAAGCAGTTAGCCTCATGGCAAGCATGCTATCATGGCAACACTCACACTCATGCAAGGTGCTAAAGCATAAACACTTACAGTGTACACCGAGCCAAAAAAGAAGCTAGTTAATAATCAATGCATGATCCTAGCTATGTTAAGAATGCCTATTGCAACACATGCAAAATGCAACTAAAATAGGCTCTGCTATCTAAGATGGCATATGAATGCTACACTTGATACATGTATTCAAATAGGAATTGAAATACAATGCAGTTTGTATGATGCGCCGAGCCCGGTGCATGCAAAACAGATGAATCATGCACGCATGCGACCATAAGAATGCTAATTGAAATATGCCCTAAACTAACCATCATAAACGGTTAATTAAAAGGGAGAAAGAAATGGGGGTTGGAAGACATGGACACACACACGCATGCTTATACAACAATTGTGCCCTCTCGTAGGAGGGTCCGAATGAATACGCTCAGCTGGCTATGCTTAGCTATTCTAATTAATCTAATTAGACTAATTATTACACAACCGAATTGAATAACTAGCTACAACTAATTATTACATCACAAAACTAATTAAACAAATTGATTAAGTTACAAATTCAAGCTAACTAACAAATAAAGCTTTAAACTAAGCTGCTCCAGCTCTGTTTGAAGATGCATGCACGCATTCGGTTTCTCGCCCCGAAAAGCTCTCCGGTTGCTCTTAAGAGGCTCTGTCTGTAGGGTGTCCTTGAGAACTTGCTGCTGGATTTTACCAAAAACATGCTGGGGAGTGCACCAGTGGCCTGCCGGACATGAGGAGCCACTGCCGACTCCCTTGCCGCCGAAGAGTGTACACTGCCTGCCACAAATGAAGAGCTGCCGGTCACAAATAAGAGGGTGCCGGTCACTGGTGTGCTGTGACACCAAACTGCAGCAGAGCACAAAATAGAGAAAATTGAGGGTCTCCCAAGGGTATGTACGTACTATGCCACTCCATATCACCTCAAAACATCAAGAGAGAGGCACCGTTATATCCAAAACCATCAATCACGCATCTCGATGCATGATGGCCGAGATCCAACTTCTACGAATTTCAATAAATGCGTGACAAATAAGACACTTAGACCATCTCCTTATCATGAAAAATCAAAGGAAATGGAGACCAAGGGTGATTGGCTCACTTCATCACTTCAAGTATGAAATGAGCTAATCTACCTTGTGTTCCACATAAAACCCGGTTGAACACAATGTAATGCATACAAACAACATGTTATGCAAACAACCATGCTAATCTTGACATGTTAAGATGGCATACAAGACTTTAACATGCAAACACTCATGCAAAACATACTAAGGGGCCAAGAGCACCGAGGCTAGTGAGGAGAATAACACTATAAGCATGCATCACAAAGCAAAAAACAACCAAACCAGCCCCAAACAGAGTTACATCGTGCCCAAAACAGTGGCAAAACATGTTGAGATGGAGACTCGAAAGACTAAACAAACATGCACACATGCTAGGCCACAAACAAGCCACAATGCTCAACCCTCAAAAGGCACTGAAAGAGTGAAACATGGAGTACAATGGCATATGTTCCAGCACTGAAATGTCATGTTAAATGACCTAGAAACATGCAAACTACCCATGTAATGCATGTTGCAAAGCTTAAACATCAAAGCTAGTGAAGTGTATTACACTAGAGGCATGCAAGACAATGCTCAAATGGCCAAACCAGCCCCAAACAGACCTTATGTAGGTCAAAACAGTAGCCAAAATGGATTGAGATGATGGCTGGAAGGGCAAGAAAATGAGGCTCGTGCAATGGCTCACAAATAAGGCATAAAGGTACAACTCTCAAGAGCACTTAAAGAGTGGAAAACATGGAAGTGCAACAACACTATATGCTCAGAAATATCATTCCAAAAGATGCCAAGGCATGCAAACATCACAAGTATAGCATGGTAGGGACCTCAAAACTCATGACTAGTCAAAGCATTTGCACTATAGCTATACAAAAAATGAGTCATATGACCATGGCAGCCCAAAACAGTCCTAAAACAGCCCAAAATATGACTAAAATCATGCTGGAGCATAGCCAAAATATGCTAGAATAATGAGCCAAAGCATCATGCATACAGGGCTTGTAAGTAAGAGTTGCACTACAAGTACATGAAGCATGCAAGAGGTGACCAAACCAGCCCAAAACAGTGATATGCCAGGTCTAAGAAGTCACAAAAATGAGCCTAAACAAAGCCATAAAGAAGTAAAAACACATGCTCATTTGGTTGGCCATCAACACTAGCAAGCAAGACAAGAGGAGAGGGGACCACCCTCTCCTATTTGGGCCCTCAAAACAGGTTTTCCACCACTGAAATTCCACTAGAATTCAATGGTTTTATGGCCAAAACAAGATGATTGAAAAGCTTGAAAGTTAGCTCAAAAGGCCATACAAGTCAGGGTGCAAAAGCGAGGAAACACCCCGTAGCCAACCAAGGCACAAACCAACACTTTTAGGACTGAAAAATAGAGGAAAAACAGAGGTTTTTGAAGTTCAAACATCACCCCAAAAACAGCCCCAAAGTAGTTGAAAACTATGGCAAAGCCAGTATGCAAAACAAGCTAAAAGGGAAAGAGCTAAGAGGGAGAGACATGTACGTCTTGGTGCATAGAAGCAAAACAACCACTTTTCTAAGCCAAACAACCTTCAATCAGCCCAAAAATAAGCTCCAAGGGATCTCAGCCCATAGATATGCAACTTTGGTGAAGGATGCTTAGGCAAACGAGTTGTGTTTCTCTACTTCTATGCACTTCTATGCACAAAAGGGGAAGAGAGAATGAACTATAGAGAGAGAGGCAGAGATTTAGGTCTGAAAATTCTAGAGAGAGAGGATTTTTTAGAGTGAGAAGCTCCCAAAATTGCCTTAATGTTCTCCCTCAATGAATATGAGATATTTGGCATCATATATAGCAATTCAAAGCTTTTGGTCGAAAATATCTCCAAAAAAGACAACTGGAGCAAGCTGGAGCAAAATATCTGTCCAAAACTGATCTGTTCATCAATGGCTGGCACCTTTAGCATTGTTAGCCAGCAGCACACTATTGTTGGCCGGCAGGTGTCACTCATGGATGGCATTGGCCATTCATGGCCGGCACACTCCCAAAGTGGCTGGCAGCAAAAATCAGTCACAGTCCCCGACTTGAAGCAAGCGTAACTCCTTCATTTGGATGCCTTTTCAGGTCATTCTTGTGTGCAAATTGAAGCCCCGGAAGTGAGCTTTCCAATGGTGGCAGCCTCACATCAAAATTCCAACTGTGCTAACGAATAGGCTTGATTCAGCGAGAGCTGCTCGTCTCTTTCTTAACGATTCATGCCCAACTCCTTCCCCAACTGGGTTTCTTCCCTCTCCTCTTCTTTTCTTCAACTCCAAACCCCTAAGCAAGGTGTTTTGAAAGATTTTTCAAAAGAGTTCATCTCTCCTTAATTCATTTCCACTTTGTCCTTGCTCGGTTTACCGGAAAGCGCTACATTTAACAAAATACAAGCATGGGAACATCGTAGGAACCTATTTTCAAAAATGTTTTGAAAGAGAGGGTTTTAAGGTCTAAAAACCATTCAAAATAGTTTTGGTCCAAAAAGGGGTGTGAAGTTGGGATTTGACTCTCTCCTTGCCGAAGAAATCGAACCCTTGCACTGCACAACTTTCACCACCAACTAAACCATCAGTAGCGCCCAAGTCTTAAGGGCAGTCAAAAGGGGGGTGTCTACAGATGGCTCAAAAGGCTTTACAAGCCAATGAGCAAAGAGAGGAAACCACCCCCTAACTAAACAAGACTCAAACCACCATTTTAAACCCTTAAAAATAGAGTTTTTTAGAGGTTAAAACCAGCCTCAAAATAGCATGCAAAGGTGGCCAAACAAGTGACTAAAGCAAAGCTTAAAAGGGATAAGCTTTATACTGTAGACGCGCCCGCGTGGGGCCCTCGCTACAGTTCGGACTCATTTGTGTCACGGTTCTTAATCTGAACCAAAGAGTCCAAATCCGGCAAATCGTTTTGAGAAACAGATTTTTGAAAAGAAGTGCCAAACATGGACTGCTTTGCCAGATACAGAGTCGCCACCTAAATATTTTATTTTGGGGGAATTTAGGAAACCCTGACTCGGTGCCAAAGGCCACGTGTCCGTCATCACCAAAGTTGCCTCGGCTCGGGAACTTGGGTACGATAGGGAAGGTCAGCTATGAGCACCCCCTCTCGCCCAATCAAAGATCAGCCTCTACTAACCGTGATATCCGTTTTTGAAAACGTTATGTGTTCTTATTCCATTTATTAGCCTAGAATTACTATGTTATGCGCATAGCACACAAGTATAGACTAGATTGCCTAATTTGGAAATAAGCATTGCATATCCGTTTGTCTTGAAAAACACTTTGGAATTTGCTACTCGCAAGTAGGCTAAAATACGGATTTCAACGAGTTTTTCCAACTTAGACAATCCAACCTTCACCCACAGGCATTTAAGCAGTTATATCACATAAGCCGCTAGCCTCATGGTAATCATGTTGTTATGGCAACACTCACACGCATGCAAGGATGCTAAAGCAAAAGAACTTACAGAGTACTCCAAGCCAAGACAGGAACTAGTTAGTAATCACATGCATGATCCTAGTTCATATTTGAAATGGCTAATGCAACACATGCAAAGATGCAATCCAAACAGGCTCGGCTATCCTAAACATGGCATGTGAAATGCTGCAACTAACACGTATTCAATTTGGAATTGAAATACAGATGCAGTTAGAATGATGCGCCGAGCCCGGTGCATGCAAGACAAATGTATAGATGCACACATGCATAGCATAAGGTATGCTAATTTAAATATGCCCTAGTCTACCATCATAAACGGGTAAATAAAAGGGGAGAAAGACGTGGGGTTGGAAGACATACACACACTCACGCACACTTATTACACAATTGCCCTCACTCGGAGTGTCCAAATAAATATTACAGTCCGAATAATAAACACCAAAATTATTACAGAATTTCTAATTAATTAACAGAATGAATGTAAAAGAAAGGTGGCCACAGCCCTCGCCTCGGGATGCGCGAATGATGCATGCTCGAACTCGTCTCGCCCGGAAAGTCCGTACCATACCACTGTTGCCTCTGTTTACACTGCCCTGCTTCTCTGAAAATTGTCAAAGTTCTGGGACAGGTCCCCTGAACACTGTGGAACACCATCGGCTGGAGGAAATGTCCACCGATCATTGAAAATATCCATCGGCTGCTGATGAAGCCATCGGCCCAGGAAGGATTGCCGGTCGGCACTGAATATTGCCAGTCGGCAGAAAGTTCCTGCAGAATCTGGTTTTTGACAGCAACAAGGACAGACAGTGTATGGCATGGAATTTCAAGCAAGTGTATGCATGGCTACACTCCCAATCATGTAACGGACTCAAGGGGGTATGGCCCTTGACCCTCGGGCTATCAATCGTGCATTTGATGCATGATAGCCTAAGGAGCCAAGGTTGCACTTCAATGTAGAAATGCATGCAACACACAAATGAGGACCAAGAGCCTATCATGCCAAAGTCAAGGGCCTCGGTGACCGAGGGTTGAGGTGTGTTTTGTCACTCGAAGTACAAACACCCCTCATCCTTCAAGTTTGGTTTGACACCCCAAACCAAACAATGCAATGCATGTATGCACTTGTGATTCAAGTTATGCAACATGAGGCTAAGATGCAAAACATGCCAAATGTGATGCAACCTATCATGTTAAGTATGCAAAGTACTAATCATATGAGATGCAAATGTAATGCAAACATGGACAAACATGCCAAGGAATGAGTCCAAAACAAGGGCATTTAAGGCCACCAAAAGGGAGCATCACTCAATACATATCCCAAGCAATCATGGCACGAATTTTCAATACAAAACAGAGTTCTAGCATGCAAAAAGGGCCCTCAAACCCACTGATATGGCAGCCTAAATGCTTAAGCATGGTAGCATACACAATGACCAACTTTTAAGGCGCAAAACTACAACACTTCAAGGCAATGAATGAGACGCAAATGATAATGTAAGATCACATTATATGGACTAAAACTTGATATTAAATGATGTCGAATGATGATAACAAGCTTATGCTAAGCATGTTGGGGAAAAAAAAAAAAAAAAAAATATGGCTAGTAAGGCTGTAAACGAGTCAAGTTGAATTTTTGAGTGTTCAAGTTTATTTTTTAAAAGTTAGTTGAGCTTGAGCTCAAGCCGAGCTCAAGTC
Organism: Camellia sinensis; assembly: GCF_004153795.1. Classification (NCBI taxonomy): domain Eukaryota; kingdom Viridiplantae; phylum Streptophyta; class Magnoliopsida; order Ericales; family Theaceae; genus Camellia; species Camellia sinensis. The sequence goes on from NW_021028016.1 coordinate 302,930, forward strand.
AAACTTGAATAATTGAGCTCCATCTCGAATCATCAAATACTTGATAAACTCAAGCTTGGCTTAAGCTTGCTTAATTACTTAAACAAGTCGAGTTTATACTCGAGTTTGAGTTTGAAAAAAATTAAACTTAAATTAATATACTTATTAAGATAAATAAAAAATTAAAAATTATGAGCAAAATAAAAAAAATACTAATATTAATAATAAATTTCATCAATCAAATATGTAAATTTATACAAACACCAAACACAAATAGAAAAATAAAATAAATTATCAAAAAATTATTTGATGTATTATTACAAGTAAATATTAATTTATTTATTTTTCATGTTCATGAGCTTTATCAAATTGAGCTTGGAACTACTCGAGAGTCTAAAAATCGAGTTTGAACTCGTTCATTTAATAAATTAGCCTACCTCAAACGAGTTTTAAACGAGTTGAGCGAGAACTATTCATGAACAGTTCGGTTCATTTGTAACCTTAGTGGTTGGTTACGACAATGTGAAGTTCTAGAAGATAAATGATATAGAAATTCACTTTTAGACTAATTTTTAAGACCCAAAAAGATTATTAGCTATAATTAGAGAAAACATGAGAGAGAGAGAGAGTTGCATAAGATATTTTAATAGATTATCACACCATTAGATTTGAAAAATAGATAAACTTTTAGGACAATGTTTGGTGAATTAAAATGGGTTGTGCATTAATATAATATAACCTAAACTTATCCATTTAATGAAAGGGTTCAAGCTAGTTGGGTTAAATTATGTTACAATAGTGTCGTTTGGGAAGTGCGTTTGACTTTTTAGTTTTTTGGTTTTTTTAGCTATTTTAGCCTGGGACTAAAAAGCCTGGTTTGTGAAGAGTTTTTTGACTTTTTGGCTTTTTGGTGATGTGTCCACATGTTAAATGACCGAACCGCCCTTGATGTTTTACATTTCCACTCCTAGTCGTCCTTTCTCCGCGTCA
>NW_021028016.1:306731-338283 GCF_004153795.1 Camellia sinensis
TGCAGTTTGAATGATGTGCCGAGCCTCGGTGCATGAAAGACAAATGAATGGATACAAACATACGAGCATAATGTATGCTTAATTGAAAATTTCCCTAATCTAACCATCGAAAGCGGTTAAGTAAAAGGGAGAAAGGCGTGGGGTTGGAAGACATGCACACACGCACGCACACTTATTACAACATGGCGCCCTCTCGAAGGAGGGTCTGAATAAATAAGCTAAGCTAGACTAAGCTAAACTAATTATTACAAAACGAACTAATTAACTATTCTAGCTAATTAATTATTACAACACAATTGAATAACTAGCTATTCTAAGCTAATTAAAATATCACAAAATGAATTGAATGATTAGCTACGCTAACTAACTAGTAAAGCAATTTAAATAAAGCAAGTAAATTGCCTCGGAGGTGAGGGAGACATGCATTCTTGGTTGGCTTCTTCCCAAAAATCCATCGCCTTACCATCGGTTGCCTCTATTTGCACTCGCCTTGATCTCTGAACACTGCACCAATTTCCAGATTGCCTCTGCTTCAAAACAGGAACACTTTTGCACAAAAATTGATTGGTGGTCAGTCGGCCACAGAAGGTGGCTATTAGCCACCTTAACTGGCCGGTTGGCTAGTTTAAGTGGCCGGTTGGCCACCCCTTTGTCCAGACTTCTGTTTTTCCTGCAAAAGAGAGCAACAGAGGCAAAGCAATCCATTTTTCAAGGAATATGTGTACTGCCACTCTCCTTATCATTTCTCAAGCTCAAAGGAGTATGGCACTTGGCTCTCAAGCCACCAATCAAGCATTTTCAATGCATGATGGCCAAAGAGTCAAATTCGTATAAGCTTAATGAATGCACAAATAAGACTCTAAGGACCACCACCCTATCATGCATGATCAAGGGTGACGGCGAACAAGAAACGTGACACGTTTCATCACTTTGAGTATGAAACGTCCCACATTTCTTGTGTTTGGATTAACGTCCGATCCAAACACATGCAATGCAACACAACATGCTTAACTTGCTCAAGTTTTACTTGATTCATTTTGTTTACACATTTTACATTACCGATTAGTCCTTTAACCGGTTAAGTCCAAAGTGAAAGTCCTCTAATTGGAAAGAGGGTTTAAGCCACAAGTACCTTGATCATGAAAGAGGTCTCATGCTGTTGGTTAGTAGGAATCCTCAAGAGAGGATTAAAACCATTAGGCATGAGGGCCTCAATTCCACACTCAAGCCAATAAGGGGCTTAAGGACACTTTCAAAACAAATTAAAAAGTGAAGAATAGAGGGAGGTTGCAGACATTTCAGTGCTGATATGGCATGCAAAATGATACTACAATATGCAAGCAACTCATGCAAAACATGTTCAAAAGCCAAAACACTAAACTAATGAAGAGCACTACACTAGAGGCATGCAATACCAAGCTCAACTAACCAAACCAGCTCTAGACAGAGTTAAAACATGCCAAAACAATGGTTAAAACATGCTGAGATTGAAACATAAAAGGCTAGAAAAACATGCTCACATGTTAGCTCGCAAGCAAGACTCAAGGCACAACTCTTAAAAGCAATGAAAGAGTGGAATAAGTAAGAGTGTGACAGAGCTATATACACTGAAATCACATGTAAAATGTTGCTATAACATGCAATCATTTCAAGCAAAAGATGTTAGAGGCCTTAAAACACTAAGCTAGTGAAGGCATTTACACTATAACCATGCACGACAGGGCTCATATGACCAAGACAGCTCAAAAAAGAGTTAAGTCATGCCAAATCAGAGCCAAAACACATGCTGAGATCAAGTCACAAAAAGGTAGAAAAACATGCTCAGATGTTAGACTATCTACACTTGCAAACAAGACCTAAGGAGGGGAGGCCACCCCCTCCTATTTTCGACCTCAAAATCAAGTTTTTACCACTGAAATTCCCCCAAAATTCAGTGGTTAAAAGAGCCCAAAAAGTTGTTTCAAAAAGCTCTGAAAGATGGCACAAAAGGCTTCACAAGCCAAAGAGCAAAAAGAGGAGACAACCCCCTAACTCAACAAGACATAAACCACCATCTTGAAACCTTAAACACAGAGTTTTTTATGGTTGAAAAACTAGGTCAAAACAGTGTAAAAAGATAGCCAAGTAGTTGATCAAAACAAAGCTTAAATGAGGTAAGCCTTATACCTTTGAAGCCTTATACCTTTGAGGCATAGCAACAAACAACCACAATTCTGAGCCAAAACCAGCCTTAAGAACTCAAACTAAGCCTCAAAGAACCTCAGCTCCAAGATGAAGATGTTTGGTCAAGGTTCTTAGTGCAAATGTGTAGAGAATTCTCACTTTCAAGAACAAAATAAGGAGAGAGAGAGAGAATTCTAGAGAGAGAGAGAGACAGAGAGAGGGGAAATTTGCTCACAAAATTTTTCTAACCCCTCAAATGGGGGAGAGACCCCCCATTATATAGAAAAACAAGCCAAAGGCTTGTATTCATCCCTCCATACACGTGTATGAAGATGAGCATCAGTGAACAACAACTGGCATAGTTGACAAATAAATATCTGAAAAAGGAGAAAAATGGTCGTCGGCCATCATTAGTGGCCGATCGGCCATCAGCATAGCCGACCGGCCACCACTCATGGCCGGCAGGCTAAGGGGATGGTCGACAAGTCACCTTCTCCTCCAGAAGTGAAGCAACAAGCTCTTGGCCCGCAACCAAGCACAAAACAGACAAGATTAGAGCCTCCAAGGCAAGGCGTTCAGCCGAGACCTTCAGGGACTCAAAACGAACACGAGCGGGCACAATCATCGGATGTTCAAACGATGACGTCTAAGTCTTGAGGACGGTCAAAATTGGGGTGTCTACAGGCATGAGCTTGGCGGAGTTCGAGGCTCGTCCTAGGTCTGGACCAAACTTTACATTTTGTACCCCCCATTTCCATTTCAAATATGTTTATTTCATACATTGATCTTCCAAATGCATTTGCAGGCATCTATAAAGTATACGGGGAGCCTCCTCGAGTTAGTGGCTTCTTTGATGCGTATAGTGCAGAGGAGGGAGACACTGCTTGGTCTCTACGATATCCAGGTAATTTCCTTCAGTTCAACATGCATGCTATCATATTTCTACTGATACACTGGTATTTCAACTGTAATTGTTCCCAAACTGCACTAATACATTGCATTGGCACACTGTACTCATACTGTATTTGATTTCTGCATACCACTTATTATGTATACTATGCTTATATTTTATACACACACTGTTGCTGATATGTTGACAACGATTTTTTTCTATATTCCATCTACACCAATGGCACCAGCGGCAGCAGCACCAGCACCAGCACTGGCAGTACCTCCTCCATCAGCAAAGAGGAGAGAGAGAGAGATAGAGAGAGAGAAAAAGAGAGAGGCCCCAGCACATGGCTGAGATGTGAGCCGCAGTCAAGGTAGAGATAGGGGCACCCAAGGCCAGAGTAGTCCATCAGAGCCCATTTTGAGCGATGATGATGCTGAGACTAGTGACTCTGAGGAGGCAGTGAGTCAACATTCTGAGTCATCTGAGAGTGGAGGTGATGATGCTGGCTCGGGGTTCGAGAGTGAAGGGGACGCCGAGGTGGACTCTGAGGCAGAGAGCGAAGGCGATACCGACTCTGGTTCAGAGTCTTATTTTGACAGCGGTGCGGATGGAGATAGTGCTCTCGAGTCCCCTCCGAGGAAGAGGACGAAAAGGGCCTCTCGAGCCTGAGGTGACTGGCGCTGATTTTTTGTACTTTTTTACTTAGTTTCTTTTTTGTTTGGTAGCATTAGCACATATATAGCTTCAGATAGGTTTTATTTGTGCTTTGAAACTTGTACACCTCTTTTGTAAAAACCATGATCGGAATAAAACATCACAGTTTTTTTATGAAAAGTGTTATTATTTTTACATCATGAGCACCATATTTGCATTGAAATGGAAATGGAATTGAATTTGCCAAGAGAGCGCTTAATTGAAACAATGTTCTCAATCGGGTAATGAGCCGACCAACAATCAAAATACAAAATACAACATACAACTCGATAAACAAAGCAAAAACAACTCAAATACAAAAAAACAAACTTGTTAAAACCAAAAGACTCAAAACAAGACCTTAAAACACTCAAAGATCGAGACAAAACACATGCTGCTAACACTGCCCAACACACAGGAGGGCAGCAGGCTAGAAGGGAGAGCTACCAGCTAGAGATAAAGGTTGTCGGCTAGAAAACATGGCATGCCGGCCACAAGAGGTGGCCGGTGTGATTAACCTCCAAATTGTTGATAGCTGGCTTCCACTCAATGTCTTATCTTCTATAAAAGGTACTGCTTCCTAATTTCTTCTCCAGAACCTCATTTTAGCTGGAATTTCTTTCACAAATGGAGCCATTTTTTGCCGAAAAGGTCATGGATTGGATAGCTGCTTTAGACGACACGAAAAAGGTAAATTTTTGGGGTTTCAACATAAGTGCACTTTTTTCATTAAGCCATACTCCACTTCATTTTCCGTTCCTCCATGCCGCAGCGCGATGTTGGGACCCAATTACACATGTCTTTTGCTTCGAGGGACAAGAAATATACCCAACACTTGAAGAATTTCAGGCATTAATGGAATCTTGGCACGACGAGAAAATTATGCCTCAGCCTCGTTTTGGCCACACCCAAGCTTTAGGACGGATGTGGGGGCTCACTCTGCACGAGGCTCGATCTTTGGCCCACAATAGAGAGCTGGACATACCAAGCTTGATTCATCGATTTTCTGACATCGGTGACAGAGGCGACCTTCTCTGGCGAGCTTTTTGGCACCATGCCCTCTGCTAATGTATGCTTGCACATTTCCTTCTTGCCCCTAGGTTTGGCAGATCCAGCATTTATTTGATCAAAGTGGCCCAAGGCCTGAAAGAAGGCAAGAGTTGCATTGGTTTGGCGCTGGCCGAGACCTTGATGGGCTTAGATGCCTTTCATTGGTTTTCCTTTCTGGTTCAGACGTCAGTTCAGGCATGAAAAGACCTGCCCGGAGGAGGCGTTAGAGTACCCTAATTTCATTCCTTATCTATCGTTCACACTTGGCTAGGTACCTTACTACTTAGAGGATGAGAGAGCTTCTGGCCCCTGCCCTAGTTTCAATTGTATCCTTTCTGGCGAATGCTTGGCTTGGCTCGAGGATGAGGCATAAACCGAGCCCACTTTGGCTTCAGAAGCTTCCATAAGCACGAGTAGGAGACGTAGGAGCACCTGACTCGTCTATGCCCCTAGTTTATTGCTTTGACCTTTTTTTCAAGTTTTTTCAATGTAATAAAAGCAACTTTGATTTGTATCAGAGAGTTGAAGAACTTTATATTGAAATCAATGAAATTAAAGTTGTGACCACTTAAAATTTTCCTTTTGGTCTAAAAATGGTTATATTGAAATCAATAAAATTATTTTTTCTTTATTTCTAATTTTTCATGCTCTAACTTTTGCCTAGGTTGCCCTTGTAGACACCCCATTTTTGACCGTCCTCAAGACTTGGATGTCACCGTTTGAACAGCCGGTGATCATCCATGTTTGTGTTCATTTGGAGTTCCCGGAGGTCTCGGCTACGCGCCTTGCCTCAGGATCTCCGAACTCGACTGTTTAGTGTCTGATTTTGCACCAAACACTTGTGTTTTGCCTTGGAGGGGCAGGGAATGCCTCGTGAGGCATCCCCACACATCACCGGCCATGGCCAGAGGCCACCGGCTGGTGTTTTGTTGCCATCGGCAATGTATATTGCCGGTCGGCATTCTTTGTTGCCGGTCTGCAGTCAAGTTTGTCAAAATGGCATTTATGAGCAGCCGACTACTGTTCATCTGCTTTTGCAGATATTTTAATACAGTTGTATAGCATTTTGTTCCCCTCCATACACGTGTATGGAGGGATGGCTTCCTTGTTAGCTTACCTTGTAAACTTTACAAGATTGGCTCCTCTATAAGAGGAGCCCTCCCCTCTTGGCTTTAGGGTTATACATTTTAGAGACAAAAAATACAGAGGAGAGCTCTGGTTCTAGGGTTAGTATAGTTGTAGCTATTCTATCTCTCTTTTTCTCTCTTGAGTGTTCTAGGTGCATTTGTTCTTAGTATTGCACACAAACACCTACCATTACACCTTCCCTTGGCTATTGAGGTTCTAAGGGGCTGTTTTCAGAGTTTTGGGGCTGGTTTAAGCTCAAGGAAGCAGCTGGTCCACCATTTGTGAAGAAGGTCTTCAAGGGTAACAATCTTGCCCTTTTATTCCCCATTCTTGCATATTGTTTTCGCCTATTTTAGAACTATTTTTTAGCTTAGTGTATAACACAAAAAAATTTTTTTTTAGGCCCTCTAAATAGTTTATTTAGAGTGTTTTGTGGTTTAGAGGTGTTTAACCCCTCTTAGGCCTTGAAAGGCCCTATTTTGAGCCATTTTGAGTGAGCTCCGGGACTTTGGTGTTTGGGCCTCCTCACCACTGAAATCTTAAGGGATTTCAGTGGTAAGGATGGTCCCTTGAAGTCCCAAGAAGGAGAGGGTCACCCCCTCTCCTTGTTGTCCTTGAAAAGGGCCATTTTTGGCCTCTTGAGGGAGCACCTAGCTAAGCTTCATGTTGACCATGCCTTAGTTGTTTTTTGCGCTTATTATGTCATAATATGCCTATGTTTTTAATTGGTTTTGGTACACCATGCATGCTTAGCATACCTACCTTGTAATGCCATGTTTAGGCCTTAACATGCCTTAGGTTGTAAACCATTGTTCAAGCATGTTTTAGGTCTAGCTTTGTGAAGCTTTTGTGCTTATTTTGCCATGTTTGAGGTCTGTCCATAGTTTTTTGGGTCGAATTTTCCATGCATTATATGCCCCCTTTGCATTTTGGCTTGTTGGCCTTAAGTGTGTGAGTGTGTAGCATGCATTACTTGCTTTATTTTGATGGTGTGGCACCATTTATAGCATCATTTCAGTCCCCTTAGCATGCTTGTGTGCTTGCCTTGGATGCCTCTTTGATGCCCTATGAGCTTGTGTGGTATGCTCCGTGAAAGTGCATTTGTGCATGCTTTTGAATTCAAGCCATTTAGATGCCATCTAAGTGTTCTTTTGGGCTTTGTTTTATGTGCTAAAGCTCTGTTTTTGGTCATTAAATTCATGCCACGTTTGGTCTTGCTAAGTGTAGTTCAATACTTCATTAGCTTGCCTTGAATGCTTGAGCCATTTGTTGCATGTTTAGCCTATCTTGTTTGCCTTGTTTGGCACCATGTTCTTGCATGAATTTTAGAGTTTAATGCATGCCACATGTCCATGATTATTCCCTTTTAAGTGTGCTTAAAAGTTGCTCTTTAATGCTTAAGTGTTGGTCCTTGTGTGCATGCATGTTTGCATGTCATTTAGCCCTCATTTCATAGCACTTTGGCCACTATTTTAGGCCTAGTTAGGACTGCCCAAATCATGTTTAAGTCCATCTCTTTGTTTGTTGCATGTACTCCTTGTATGTTGTAGCATATTGGTGAGTTGTTGCATAATTGAACTTGCATGATTAAATGAAGTCACATGTTTGTTTACATGCTTAAACACCCACATTGTGCCTTGCATACTTGTTGGTTGCATTATCTCATGCCTTGCATGTTTGTTTGCATGCTTGCATGTATACATTGCATTGTCCATGTTGCATGCTAGTTCATACGCCTAGGTTGCATTGCCTCATGCATGCATGCCTTGTTCCTTGATCTAGTGATAGGAATTGGGCCCCTTTGGTTTGTTGGTTTGCGTTGCATTTGACATCAAAATGTGCACACTTGGTCCCTTGGGCCATCCCGCATGGAAATGCGCGATTGATGGTCCGAGAACCAAGGAGCATGTCCCTTTGAGTCACTAACATGATAAAGGACATGATTGGTGTATACATTTCTTGAATTGCATTGCCATGCTCTGCCTTGCCCTCTGTTGCTGTCAATTGCAGGTTCTGCAGGAACTTTCTGCCGACCGGCAGTGCTGAGTGCCGACCGGCAATCCTCCCTGGGCCGATAGCTTCACCAACGGCCGGTGATCACTCACCACTGCCGGTGGCCATCCTATTCAGCCGGTGGTGTCTCCCAATGTCCAGGGAAGCAATCCTGAGACTTTGGAAGTCTCCAGAGGGGCAAAGCAGGGAAAACAAAGGCAGTCTAGGCATGGCAGTGCACTTCCGAGTAAGACCGAGCACGCATTGCATTAGGCTCTCTTCCCGAGGCGGTTTATCTGTTTTCCCTAGATTAGTTAATTTGCTTAGCTAATTAGATGGCCTGTAATATTCCATTAGCTCGTAGGTTAATTATTTGTAATATTTATTTGGTCCCTCCAAGCGAGGGCGAATCTGTAATAAGTGTTGGTGAGTGTGTGCATGCCTTCCAACCCCACTTCATTCTCCCTTTTACTTACCTGCTTTGATGGTTAGTAATAGGTCATGTTTAAATTAGCATACCTTATGCTATGCATGCGTGCATCCATACACTTGTCTTGCATGCACCGGGCTCGGTACATCATGTTAACTGCATTTGTACTTCAATTCCAAATTGAATACGTGCATCAATTGATTGCATTTCACATGCCATGTTTAGGTTAGCCGAGCCTACTCTAATTGCATCATGTATGTGTTACATTAGTCAATTTGACATGAACTAGGACCATGCATGTTGGCTGACTAGTTTATTGTTTTGGCATGGAGTACGATGTAAGTATTTTCATGCTTTAGTATATCGCATGCGTGTGAATGCTATCATAACAGTATGTTTACCATGTGGCTAGATGCTTATGTCAGAAACTGTTTGGATGCTTGTGGGTGAAGGTTGGATTGTCTGAGTTGGAAAAACTCGTTGAAATCCGTATTTTAGCCTACTTGCGAGTAGCAAATTCCAAAGTGTTTTTCAAGACAAACGGATATGCAATGTTTATTTCCAAATTAGGCAATGTAGTCTATACTTGTGTGCTGTGCACATAACATAGTAATGCTAGGCTAATAAATGGAATAAGAACACATAACGTTTTCAAAAACGGGTATCACGGTTAGTAGAGGCCGATCTTCGGATCGGGCGAGAGGGGGTGCTCAAAGCTGACCTTCCCCGATCGTACCCAAGTTCCCATGCCGAGGTAACTTTGGTGATGACGGACACTTGGCCTTTGGCACTGAGTTAGGGTTTCCTAAATTCTCCCATTTTAAAATATTTAGGTGGCGACTCTGTATCTGGCAAAGCAGTCCATGTTTGGCACTTCTTTTTCAAAAATCTGTTTCTCAAAACGATTTGCCGGATTTGGACTCTTTGGTTCAGATTAAGAATCGTGACAATCGAGTCTGAACTGTAGCGAGGGCCCCCCGCGCGGGCGCGTCTACAGTTTCTGGCGACTCTGCTGGGGATTTAGAGAGCTTGACTCGAACTTGTGATATCCTGTTTTGATTTCAGTTATGTGTCTCTTTGCATTGCATGTGCATTGGCGCTCCTAGGACACCGGGTTTGCCATCTGCCATTCCTGAATGGTTTGCTGGAGGCTTGTCTTGTCAAGGCATGACCATAAGGTTGACCGGTTATGGGCTCTGACAGTATGGGAACACAAACCCCGATTTTACCGGGGCACCCTTTTCGACCATTCGACCTAGTGCATATTTGGATCCATAGTGACCATTCCAAGTTAGGATAGATTGCTTACCCGATTTTAGATTGTTTGAAACCGCTGTGTGCGTAGTGAAACCCTAGCTCCTGACAAAGTAGGACAGGGAAACCCTACCCCAACATAGGGGTGTTTTGGCTCTCTTTACTTGGTATGTGCTTCTAGAGTGTATCTCTACAGGAACGTACATATCAGTTTGCAAGTTTGAGTATCGGACCTGAGGGCATCAGCATCAGTTTATGAGAATCAGTTATCTGCGGGTATCAGGTTCAATTTTGGGAACAGTGATTTCTGGGGAACAGTGATCAGCAATAGAGTGCAGTTGTTCGGCTACACCTGTGGTTGATCTGTTTGGGCTGAAATGCTCTTTGTTTTTCCTTTCAGTTCAGAGTATCCAGAGGATTGGTACAAAATAGCTAGTGTTCCCCTTTGATTGAGGTAGGACTTATGACGACGCAGAATTCAGAAGAGATCGTGGTTATGACGGCTGCATTAGATCAAGGGATCACTCTGCAAAGTGAGACCAACATTGATATGCCACATCTACCCAAGTCGCCTGTTGTGCACCCGGTCTGGGCCCCCCAGCTATACCAAGCTCGCGAGCCAACTACATTTGAACTAATGGGGATGATAGGTGATCTCCAGAGGTCTGTGGCGGATCTCGCCTACGGAATGTCAGCTTCACCTCCAGCCGCACCATATGCCGGAAGTTTTGTACCCCCGGAGCCCCCGCTGTTGGGGCAAATTGTGATTGAACTTAGCCAACCAGAGATGGCCTCCAGCTATGGTAATGACATACCAACATCAACCCAAACCCTCGATCAGGCTAAGGCCAGAGGAAAAGACAAAATGAAGGCAGATGCCGATCCCATCGAACAACTGCTGCGGGCAGTCGAGGCTTTGAAAGCCGGGGGGATGAACAAGCAACAGATATCTGCAGTTGTGGCAAAAACTGTGGAGGATGCTTTCCCCACTCCACCTGAGGGTAGTTCAAGTCAGTCAGAAAATCGGGATAGGCCCTGTCATGCCAGAACAGTTCCTCCTATTCCCGCCCCTGCACCGGGAATGGATCAGAAAGCCAAGGTGGCGCCTGCCGACCCTTTCGCTTGTGCGTCTAGTAAGAATGCTCAGACTTCAAAATACCTGCCCCGAGGGCGCAGGGTCTTTCATGCTCTCTACATGCCTTTGTCTAAGGCACTTCAGATCCTTGCCGAGAGGGGACACCTTAAACCCTTGGAGCCTAGGCCTCTCCCGAAGAATCTCCCTGCTACGCATGATGCTGCTCAGTACTGTGCGTACCACCAGCAGACAGGCCATGCTACCGACAATTGTTTCCGCCTCCGTCATGAGGTGCAAGATTTGATTGACAACGAGGTTATCCTCCCGCCAACCTCAGCCAAGTCCGTTACCGCCCAGTTATTGGATTTTTAGGACACAAATACTGCAAGCATGTAATCAGAAAGTGAACCACCTGCGGGCAGCATTCAGTATATTTTGGATGTGGCGTCTGGCACGCATTTTTGAGCATCTGTGAACGCTAGCTTTGTAAATTCTGGCTTGGGTATCGAGTCAGCCTTTTGTTTTCAGTCTATCTCTTTGTCTTGAGTCAATCTTTTGCTTAAGGGTCTGTCTTGTTGTATCGAGTCAGTCCCCCTTTGTATAGAATACCAGGTGATTCCGGGGTTGTTGCCTCGAACACTGTTTTGTCTTGTAATTACCCATTTTTATTTTTTGAGTCTGTTTCTGCCGAGGGGCCAGTTATACCAACAAATCTGAATGAAACAGCTGTGGCTGTCTCATTTTCATGCTTGCTTCCAGTGTAAGTTAGTTGTGCCAGAGGACTTGAATGGGCTGACAGTACATCTCACCTGCTCTCCTGCGCGCCGAACTCATTGCATTAGCCTAAGTCTTTCAAAAAACCTTTTGAACACTGCGTTGATAAAAACGAAGAGGAAGGAATTCCTCTGGCTTTGCAAAACTTTGATCAATTTTAGAGAAAGAAAAGCATGCTAAGCCCTTAATGAATGAAACCATGCTTGTCAGCGTGAATACTAGGAAGGACCCTGGCTTGATCCAGATTGGTTCCACACTATCTTCGGCGCGAGCGATTTGTCGCTTTCTTAAAAACTTTCAAAAACAAATGCTTTGCGCGGCCCTGTGAAGACCTGTGTGGAATCGTTCTTGAGATTGTGCAGCCTAGGATCGCTCTCAGCCTCAAGATTCGACCTATTTGTTTTGAACCACGAACTCATCCGGAACATTCAACGGTCAATTGTCAGAGGAGGCCCGTATGGCCAGTTTTGAAGAAGCCCTCGAATAAAAGGCACCAAAGCCGAATCAAAAGATTAGATCTCATCAGAAGAAGCTCGTGGAGCAGCCATGATGGATCCTCCTACAAATCATTGCAACAGTCGTTCTCCTAGATACAGAGAGGCTTCAACTTCAAAAACCATTTGGCATGGACTCGTTACACTTTTACCCCTTGAGAGGCTCGCCGGGCCGAAAACCCGGAAGGGCGACCCAGGCAAAAGTTAGAGCAAGAGAAAAATACAAAAAAAAGTAAAAAATACAAAAAAAAAAAGAAAAGAAAATACAAGAAAGGAGAAAATGCGAAAAAGAAAAGAAAAAGGAATGAACAGAAAAGGAAAATGAAAAGAAGCTCGCAAGGTCGAAAACCCGCATCGGGCACCTTGGCAAAAGTTAGAGCCTGAAAAGTGAAGGTTAAAATACCCGAGTGTACCTTAACCGGAACTACGTAAGGCTTGATTCCCATGTGTGGGATACGTAGGCAACTTCATCCTGAAGTCCAGCCCTCAACGCTTTCATAGCGCCTCAGTCTATGTAATGGTTTTGATTATTCTTGCCCTCTCCGAATCCGATAGTTCGGTTGTGACAACCGGACACATAGGCAACTTCGTCCTGAAGTTCAGCCCTCTACACCTTCAAAGTGACTGTGTCCATTTATTGGTTTTGACCATCTTCGTCTTCTCTGTATCCGAGAAAGTTCGGTCGTGATCATCACTGGTAAGGAATGTTTACAATATGCTGCGGCATCATCCAGACAAGGGGCAACTTTCCGTTGCCATGAGTCGCCATTCAAACCAGGGGCAACTTTCCATTGCCATCCACCCCTTCCAAGGCAGGGGAAATTTTCCATTGCCTCCGATCCGAGGTTGTGCATCTCGAGAATGAGTTTCGCGCTCGTTGGGCGGCGGTCGTTTACAAAAATAGTTTTTGAGAATTTTTACTGAGGTTGACCATTTTCTCGAAAATTATTTCATTTTTCAAAACTGGACCATTTTCTTGAACCCAAAAAGGAAAATTTTTAGTGCTTACAGCCTGACTTGCATGGCTTTCGAATCAAAAATCGAACAAGTACGTTAATCCGGCTCTCATCTTGATCAAAATTGTTTTAGTAGAAAACCAAAATAAAAAATGGTCAAAGTGATGAACTAGGGGCACAGTTGAGTCAGGCGTTCTGTCTTTCCCCCGTCATCAACATACTTGCCAGGAGGGCACTCTACCCACCAGAACAAATAGCTGTGAGCTAATAGCATCGGGCATGAACCCGCAACTTCCTATTCATTCATTAATCACCTTGGGGAGGGACGAAACATGAGAGAATGAAGAATAGAGAGGTCTAAGTTGAGAGAAAAAGCGAGCCAAAGGGTTTTGAGAGAAAAACCGAGCTTGAGTGCCAGAGTGATGTGAGAATCACAAATGAGAAAAGGATGGGAAACAATACCCAGAGAAACTGGCTCCTCGTGATCTGAGGTTCCCCGTCTTCGTTAACGCATCTGTATGTCGTGTCTTTTGTTTTGTTTACCACAACTTTTGTTTTAGGTTTCTTCCGAGCGTGTCTCGTTGTGTTTAGGTCATGTACCCTTTTGTTTGAGTCCTCCCCGCCGTGTTCAGTTGTAGGCTCGATACCCCGGTTAAAAACCCTTATTTAATTTCGAAAATTGTTTATGCTCGGAATGCCATGCCATTCTCTACAATTGGGCGAACCGAAAGAAGAAAGGGAAAATTTGGGGCATCTAAGCATGTTTCAGCCCCAGCCGATTTCACCTTTGAAGGCCGTCTTGTCAGATTGGGCTGTTTTGTCTAAAGTTTGCCGTGTGCAGAGTAAACCAAATGCTGTGGTATGGGCTGTATGCAGATCAATCCTCAGCAAAGTATGGACCGTGTTCAGGTTAGGCAGTGGTTTGTATGGGTTGCTTTGCTGTTACTTGGTTTGGTTATCTTGTTATTACAATGCAAGTGTTCAACATTCGGACCACAGATCAATTCCATTTACATTGAAGTGTAACATGATGTGATGCGATGCAATACATGAGATATGTAAATGTAACACTTTTTAAGCAAAAAGTTTGTTTCATTTCATAATCTTTTTTCAAGTACAAAGTTTTGAGGAAAACAAAAATCTGCCTACGGCAGTACAAGGTAATCTAACTACCAACAAAGAAAAAAAAGAGAAGAAAGAGAAAACAAAAGAAAAAAAAGTACAAAAGAAGAAGAAAAACAGCAATCTGGATCATCATCAGTAGTCTCGGGCCCGGGGATCTACCCTCGCTCTCTTCCTGGACGAAGGTCCAGGGGCATCGTCATCAGCATCGCTTTCTGAGCCTGAGTCTGAGTCATCTCCAGCCTCCTCAGATGACCCGGCCTCTGCCTCTGCCTCTGCCTCTGCCTTGGACTCATCATCGTCGTCATCATCATCATCAGGGGTCGGCGCCCGAGAACTACTCCCGACATGAGTACGCCCTCCCCTGGTACGGGGACGTGCAGTGTCACGCCCTCCTCGAGCAGGAATAGAGGGCCCAGCCGGAGCACCACTCATCGAAGGGACCTGGAAGGGAGGCTGAAAATCACAAAGGGCAAATACATCAGAATAATGTGAGCAGTGTATCAGTGCAGAATGCAGTGTATGGGTACAGTGTGAATGTTGTAAGCAGTGTATCAGTGCAGAATGCAGTGTACAGTGTGAGAATGCCGTGAGCAGTTTATCAGTACAGAATGCAGTATACAGTGTGTGAATGCCGTGGGCAGTTTGTCGAGTGCAGAACGTAGTGTATAAATGCAGTGTATGCAGTGTATCTGATGCTGTGAGATCAGTGTGTCAGGTGTTGTGTCATGCATCAGATTACGTGAATCATGCTTATGAATGGTTTGATACTATCGTCAGAAGGGCATACCGGAATAGTATAAAGGGCCAGGAGGTCAAAGGTCCGCTGCAGCATCCCCATCATGGAGGCATTCAACTCCACGGGCTGCCGGGTGTACCCGGAGGACGCCTGCAAGAGTATAAGATACATCAGTGTTCTGCGGAATATCAAATAAACTGAAATGAAATGCCAATGCAAGATGCAAAACAAAGTAATACATACCGGAGGCAAGTCGGGGATACTGGCTAACTCATGACCAGCCAGGGGAGGAACAAAGGGGATCTGGTAAGTCGCCCCATCCTGCCCTCTATATGACAGTACAGTGGGCAGGGCAGGCCAATCAGTCCCTCGTCCCCCCCGAGCTCCGCTCCTGCCATGCACTCGACCCCTCCTCGATGTGCCTGCTCCAGCCCCAGCTCCCGCTCCAGCTGCCGGCGCCGCTGGCCTCTCCCCCTCAGCTCGGCGACCACCGCTCAAGGGTCACATAATATAGGTCCAGACGTACTCTGCATAGTAGCCCTCGCCTCGGTGATGCTATGCTCCCCAGCCGACAGTGTAGTCCCTCATCTCCCGGGCGGTGAACCTCTCTGTGTCTCTCATATGGGCAGGAGGCGGACCCGGCACTATCTGCTCCGGTAAACCCAGGGTCTGACGTAAGAAACGCTCGCCCAGGTACGAAGCCCGACAGACCGGGCCCTCCAACAGAATCCGATAATGAGCAGTCTCCCCTGAGCCCTCATAGTGATCCCTCACTACAGCCGGCAACGGAGCCCAGGGCTGCCAAGTGATCTGAAAATGATATGCAGTTTGTTATCTACCGTTATTGAACACATACGGTGCGAAGCAAAGCCAAAAAATAAACTCTAAAGTTGAACATACCTCCGCGGCGGTGATGGTGTCGAAGTATCGGCGGAAGAAAATTAGAGACTCCCGTGGTCTCCGCACGCATCGCACATCGAAGCGATGAGAGAAGGGGACGCCGAGCGGGATCTCCTCATCGGGTACTGGGGCAAGCCTAGGAAAGTAGGCATACACCCACTACTGCAAAACAGATATCAGTATGACTATCAGATAAGGCAAAATACAGAACAAAGCAGAAATGACAGAACCGTGTGTTGTGCAGTGTATTGTGCAGAGTGTGCCGGGTGTGCAGTGTACAGTCAGTGTGGGGCAGTGTAAAGTATATGTGCAGTGTGCAGAATACAGAAAGCAGGAAGCAAAAATGTAAAAAGAGAAGAAGGCGTACCTCCCAGGCTCGCCAGTAGCCACCGAGAAGCTGTCCGCTGAGGCGGGAAGAAGAGCTCATATAACCGTACAAAGTGGCCAGAGCGGCGCCACCCCAGTCATAATGGCGGATCTGCCTGACGTCCACCAGCGCGCTCAACAGGCATAAGGGCACGATGTTCGCCCGATCGGCGAAGAGAGTCGTCCCGAAGAGGAACATGATGAAGCCCCGCGCATACTGGTCCACCTCCTCTGGGGACATCTGCGCCTCCTCTGCCAAAGCCGGCTGGACCCGAAAATGGCTCTCGAACCAGGAATACCTAACGAACCCCGCTCGAGCGAGGGGAGGCTGAGTGCCAGCAGTTTACAGCTAGCAGCGTCCACTCGTCCATATCCGTGTCGAAGGGATCGGATCACCCCCTACCCCAATGCCAGTAAGCATCGAGAAGTCGTAAGGGGTCATCGTCATGCCCCTGCGACGGAGAAGTGGAAGGAGTCGGTGGTATCCACCACCTCTCCGCTAGAGCAGCGAGCAAGGGCCTGCAGGTAGTCAGTCGAGATAGGCCCCTGCAGAAAGATGCCAAAGCCGGCCTCGTCGACGATGTCACGACCGCATCTGGCAGCTCGAGGTACCGTCCCGAGCAACGGTGTTCCCATACCCGCGGATGGTAGGGGAATCCCCCTGTAGTCAAAAACAACAATTGCAAGGCAATATTCAAAAGGCAGTTCAAGAAGCATATAGATGTAGCATGCATGCAAGTTTTAACAAATTCAAACAGATACCGGGTACCGGTGTGCTCGCGAGTGAACTACAGCGTGTGATGTGTCAGCGTGTTTGGGTGGTTCAGGGCAGATATAGCAAGTGTGCATGTTTTCAGACTCAAGCAAATATCGGGTGCCGGTGTGCTTACAGTGAACTACAATGTGTGATGCGTCAGTATGTTCAAATGGTTCAGTGCAAACGTAGCATGCGTGCATGTTTTCAGACTCAAGCAGTACCAGGTACTAGTGTGTATGCAGTGAAATACAGTGTGCGCCGTGTGTTTGGGTGATTCAAAGCCAGTGCAGTGTGTGTACATGTGTCAGTCTCAAACAGATATCAGTTGCACGTATGTTTCGATCAACTACAGTATACAGTATATCAGAATTAAGCAGTTAAAGAGCATAACCAGCTACGGTAGTTTTTGCATCCTACATTGCAGAAAGTAAAGCAGAGAAAGAAAGTTACCTCGAAAGTGCCGAGGACAAAGGTGGGAGGTAGGCTCACGCAGTAGTAGCTCGGGAGGCACGTGCCTATCAAAGCTCCTGAACTGGCGTAGTCCGTCGGGGAGCATCTCATGAACCGCGGGCCTGTAGGTCTCTGGATCGAACGGCCGGATATGAAGTGGCAAGGGCTCGGCCTCGGGATCCATCTCGTGCTCTGGAGGAGCCCCGCCTTGTGGAAGGTCGTCCGCCATCTCGAAGAGAATGTGAAAATGACCGGAAGACGGAAAACTGGGCAAGAATGCGAAAAGTCAACAAAAAGTCAAACCCCGAGAGGGTCGGAAAAGGCCGGAAAAGCCAGAGTACGGAAAAGGTACGGGTATCGAGAAAAACTCGAGGGAAACAAGCCCCGAGTGGCGAAAATCAAGAAAGAAACACCGAAACGAAGTTTCGTTCGGTTGAAAATGTCCGAAACGCGAAGGAGATCGCGAATCGAACAACAAAATGGGAGCTAGAACGCAAGAAAATGAGAGAATCAAGGGAGGAAAATGCCTTAGGGGGGAGGGGGAAGGATTTTTGACCAAAGAGAAATGAAAAAAATAGGGTTAGAAACCCTATTTTAAAAGACCCATGGCCAATTGACAAAATTGCCCCGACACAGGAATTCTTTGCCGGTCGACCACATTCTTTGCCGGTCGGCAATATATTGTGCCGATGGAATTGTATGATGGCCGATGGACAGCCGGTGATGCATTTTGATGGCCGGTGGGCATCCGGTGGTCTCCTATAGTGATTTTGGAGCCTCCTACACCCTTGTTTGAGTTATGTGTGGGGTCCAGGGCCTTTAGTGCTCAAAACAGTGCAAAACAGTGCATTTCCGACGCTCAATCGGCCTCCGTTTTGACCTCGGGTCGTGTTTTCTGTGCGTGGCACTCGAATTCGTGCAAGGTGTATCCTTTTCGTATCCTTTTGGCTTTTACAAAACTCAAAGGTTGCCCCATGCGTATCGCATATCAATCGCACTGTCTTGTGTGCTCGCGTTGTCTAAAACGCATCGCGCGGTTTTGCGCATCTCATTGCATTTTGCATGTTTGTTCGATTTCATTACCTGCGTAGACCGCATGTTTTGCTTGCGTAGACCGCATGTTTGTTCAGTTTCATTACTTGCATAGACCGCATGTTTTCCTTGCGTAGACCGCATGTTCTGCCTGCGTAGACCACATGTTTCACTTGCATAGACCGCATGTTCTGCCTGCGTAGACCGCATGTTTTGCTTGCGTAGACCGCATGTTTGTTCAATTCATTACCTGCGTAGACCACATGTTTTGCTTGCGTAGACCGCATGTTTGTTCAAATTCAGAACTTGCGTAGACTGCATGTTTTGCTTGCGTAGACCGCATGTTTGTTCAATTTCATTACTAGCGTAGACCGCATGTTTTGCTTGCGTAGACCGCATGTTTGTTCAAATTCAGAACTTGCGTAGACCGCATGTTTTGCTTGCATAGACCGCATGTTTGTTCAATTTCATTACTTGCGTACACCGCATGTTTTGCTTGCGTAGACCGCATGTTTGTTCAAATTAAGAACTTGCGTAGACCGCATGTTTTGCTTGCGTAGACTGCATGTTTGTTCAAATTCATTACTTGCGTAGACCGCATGTTTTGATTGCGTAGACCGCATGTTTGTTCAATTTCATTACTTGCGTAGACCGCATGTTTTCCTTGCGTAGACCGCATGTTCTGCCTGCGTAGACCGCATGTTTTGCTTGCGTAGACCGCATGTTTGTTCAATTCATTACCTGCGTAGACCGCATGTTTTGATTGCGTAGACCGCATGTTTGTTTAATTTCATTACCTGCGTAGACCGCATGTTTTGCTTGCGTAGACCGCATGTTTGTTCAATTCATTACTTGCGTAGACCACATGTTTTGCTTGCGTAGACCGCATGATTGTTTAACTTCATTACTTGCGTAGACCGCATGTTTTGCTTGCGTAGACCGCATGTTTGTTCAATTTCATTACTTGCGTAGACCGCATGTTTTGATTGTGTAGACCGCATGTTTGTTCGATTTCATTACCTGCGTAGACCGCATGTTTTGATTGCATAGACCGCATGATTGTTCGATTTCATTACTTGCGTAGACCGCATGTTTTGTTTGCGTAGACCGCATGCTTATGATCAATTTCGTTGCCTGCGTAGACCGCGCACTCCACTTACATGTCTGTACCTACACAGCATTGTTATGCTTCCCACTTGCTTTACGTTGTCACGCATTTTCAAATACATTAATATGCATATCGTTAATCGCATTGTACCTGTTAAGTTTGTTTTCTTTGCAGGCGCGATATTGTATGTACTGTTCATTTAAGGCTGGTTCAACCAGACGAGCCGCACATGTATTCTGACGGTCTAGGAGACCTTAAATCCTTGGAAGGTGCAAGACCTTTGGTGCATTAATGTGCACAGTTCGTTTGCATTGTCGCACACTTCAAAATAATGCATCATCATGCATTTGCATCTCAAAAACCAAAAAAAACATGCATTGTCATGCACCATCATGCATCATTGTAATATAGCGTATATTGCATTGTAGCTTGCATGCATTCATTGCATCACCTTCCATCTATGGCTCATGCCTTTCCATGATTGAGCTTGGTCTGGTATGTGCCCATACTTCTCGTGTCAAAGCATAGTTCAGTGGACCGTTCTATGTTAGCCGCGACTTGTTTGTGTACATGTCTTTCCTAGGCAAGATTTGGTTTGGCCCGCGTGCCATTTCCATTGCATTTTAGATTGCATGCATTCACTGCATCATCTCCGCCTATGGCTCGCGCCTTTCCATGATTGAGCTTGGTCTGGTATGTGCCCATACTTTTCACGTTGAAACATAGTTCAGTAGACCGTTCTATGTTAGACACGGCTTGTATGTGTACATGCCCTTCCTAGGCAAGATTTGATTTGGCCCGCAGACCATATCTATCATATCCATTTCCATTTCCATTGCATATTTGTAAATATTGCATTGTAGCTTGCATGCGTTCATTGCATCACCTTCCATTTATGGCTTGCGCCTTTCCATGCCGAGCTTGGTCTGGTATGTGCCCATACTTCTCGTGTCAAAGCATAGTTCAGTGGACCGTTCTATGTTAGACGTGGCTTGTATGCGTACATGCCTTGCCTAGGCAAGATTTGGTTTGGCCCGCGTGCCATATCCATTGCCATCTCCCCAGCATATCCACATTGTAGTGTAATTGTTGCATCCAGCATTAGGATCATTGTCCTTTCTCCAGCGGGTCGTTTCCCCACCTTTGTCATTCCACCCAATACTTGTCCTTGTGTCCGTCTACATTATTCATAGTTCAGTTGACCATTCTATGGTAGACGGACTTGTTACCTCCATCAATCTATTTGACATAGGTGTGGTTTCGAACCGCTCATGATTGGATCATGATTCAATTGCTTTGCATATAGTTTGCATTGTTTCAATTGCATTGCATTTTCATTTGCATTGTTTGTACATTGTTTTGTATACATTGCATATCATTTTGCATCCATTTTTGCATTGTCATGCATGTTGCTAACGATATTGTACCTGTTAAGTTTGTTTTCTTTGCAGGCACGATATTGTATGTACGGTTCATTTAAGGTTGGTGCAACCAGACGAGCCGCACAGATATTGTATCCTCCGAGTGAGACGTATCGAGAATTACATAATTCTCTTACATCTTTTCTGCATTGTAATGTAGTTTGGTGTATGCTAGCTTAAAACTGCCGCATGTTATGCTTCGTTACAGCTTCCTTTGCATGATCATAAGTTATGTTTGGCTCTGTGCATTGTCGTGCATTTTTCCCCTGCCTTCGGGCGCATACCTTGTTTGTCTTGCATGTTTGTCTAAGTCTTCGGCCTTGTCAAAAATGGGTTGTCTCTGGGCTTTGACATTCACTCCCGTCATTGTTATGACTTTCGAGTTCTGTCAAAGAGGGGCAACTGTAGACACCCCACTTTTGACCGTCCTCAAGACTTGGACGTCACCGTTTGAACACCCGGTGATCATCCATGTTTGTGTTCGTTTGGAGTTCCCGGAGGTCTCGGCTACGCGCCTTGCCTCAGGATCTCCGAACTTGACTGTTTAGTGTCTGGTTTTGCACCAAACACTTGTGTTTTGCCTTGGAAGGGCAGGGAATGCCTTGTGAGGCATCCCCACACATCACCGGCCATGGCCAGATGTAAGACCCCTAACTTTTGTAAACCTTATTAGGTCCCAAAATTTTGAGTTACTATAACAAAGCCTTGAATTCGTTAGTTGCTCACAAATTAAACCCCGGAGCCGAAAACGTATCACGGACAAACCCATACAAACCCTAATCGACCCTGGAAGCTTAGAAATCATTTATAACACTCTAATATTAATTATTTAACTCTCAAATTTTAGATTAATTGCTCTAAACCCTAACTTCCGGTTTTTACAGTCTTCATTCAGCTATTTACCTTTAAATTCAAAGCAAGATAATACAAACTGAATTATTTTTCCTAAACACTAATTTATTAACTCTTCACTTGAAATAGATATTTTAATTGAGCCCAAGCCCTCACATTTTTTTTTAAATCACAAATTAACCTCAAACAAGTACCATTATATATTTATATATACACTTGTACCCTAAAATCTTTTTTTAACATTATGTTTTACAATTTCCAAGATTTGTACACAAAATAAATAGGCAAATCTCCCCAAATCTCGAGGATATGACTAGCCGTCATCATTATACTTTAGTACAAACAAATCCCTTGAATCTTGGAGCAATAATGACTTTGGTACCAATAAAGATTTGCTATGAGTATTTAAATTAGCCCTAAGCCTAACTAGATCATAATTAAATATATAAATAAGGTTCCAATACATGAGTTTAATTCCAAGCCCTCATTTCTTTTATTAAGAATTACCCAAAAAATAGTACATGTACCCTAATACTATTAGTACCATCAATCAATTGAAATCTATATATATGTATACATTCAGAACTGTGCCCCTAATACCTAAAATCATTAAAATAATAGCCCCTTCACCCTTCCCTATGGCAAGCCTTCCTAGGAGAAAGTGAGAAACCAATTTCCAAGAACCACCATCATGAAATTCTAGGAAAACACCAACCTAGTGACCTAGACCTAGGTTGCTAATTTCAAAAACTAGTTTCATTACAACTAAGTGTTTCCAAAACCAATGAGCAAGCCTCCCAAATCCCTTCTATTCCTTTAGAATTCAAACAAATTCTAACATCTCCATCCATTTCCAACTAAGGGACTTTTAGGACTTTTTGCATCAAAACTTGTCTATAAATACCCACACCCCCCTAGCTTGCAGACACACACAACACACTCACTCACACACACATTTTGGTTAGAGAGAGGGAGGAGAGCAAGGAAGAAAAGTCTAGAGGAGAAGAAGGAGGAAGAAGAGAGCTTCTTGTGCAAAGCTTTGTAGGTAAGCCACAACACAACCTTCTCTTTCATTTTCCTTTTTCAAATACATGTTTCTAAGGGTTCTAAATAATGCAGATCTGTTATTGATGAGTTACTTTTGTTAAAAATGCTAAAAGTTGAGCATTGATTCCATCTCTCTTGTATTTTCCCCATTTTGGCACAAAACCATCTTCTTTTTGTACCAATCTCTCAACTTTTCAAGAGCACTCTTTCAACCAAATTTTCTGAATCAAACATGTGATAGTCAACATATTTTCTTCACAAAAGAAATGAAACTTTCCCTGGATGGAACCCCTTTTTCATAAATCTTCTTGTTTTGGGCAAAGCACCTTAGAATCTGTTTTTTTCAGCCCACTTCCAGAAATTCTAGAAAAATGTACAAAATTATTATGGACCTCTATTTTATATCAAAACCTTCCTTAAGATGTTATCTTTCAACTAAAATTATTTTCATCGAAAAACATCAAGCAGTTTGCAAGAAAACCAAATTTTCGTAACGGTTGACGGATCTGGACAGATTCTGGACAGTGCTGGAGTATTTTCTAAATAACTTAAAATCTGGAAAAGCAATCCCATTTCCGAAAAATGTTCTAGAAACTAGATCAAAGTCTCTACGAACTATAGGAAGACCGAGTCCGGTGGAAGATCTAAAATAGTCCTTTCATTTTAATCTTTATGTGATGTTGAATCTGGAAACTGTGTTATGCATGGATGTTTTATGCCCTTGAATTCATGAAATTGCCTACTTACTTATGAGCATATCTTGGCATGATATTATATGTGTTATGGTTATGTTATTTATCTTCCTCGTCGTAAGGATGCATGCTTATGTGGATATTATTGTCTTATCAATTAGACTAACCTCGATGTAAAACATTTAACTTCAACGGGAAACCTAATTGGGAGGGTATTGGGTTTTCGAGCACTTGAGTAATGAAAAGATGAGAATATGTGATATATGGATTTTGGGATGCGTTTCCTATTTGAAAGTTAAAGTCTTGCGCAAGCAGTTGTCGCGTAAACCCTGGAATGGAACGGACGTATTCGGACTCCTTGCGACGGTTTGAATGGTGAGATAAGGTTGGGTCCAGATGGGACATTCAGGATGATAAAACTTTTTCTGGAAGGATGTGGTCGGATTCAGGAGATAAAACTTTTTCTTTTCGCTATCCCTTTTGAGGCCCTGCGGTTGGCACTATGCGGTATATAACCGTTGGTAGGCATCCGAGGTTAGTTCTGCAACAAAGCAGCAAAAGGGAGAGTTTCGAATAGTCTAGTGTCCAATTCTTGTGGTTGGGAGGACGAAATCTCTTTGGGGGATTTCTAGTTTACTAACATCTAACTTGTAACCCTTTGTTTATTTGGTTGAGTATCATGCTTTACTGTTTGATGTTATATTTGTGATTGTGTATTGGACTGGGAAAAAGGGATGGGGTGTGTGTGCGTTTACTGGGCATTCAAAGCTCACGGCGTGTCATGCCAGGTGCCAAAGAGGAACTTATAGCCGGAGACGACAAACCTGAAACCTTCGAAGACTTTTGGCTATCTTAGGAAAGTTAGAAATTCCTTTCGATATTTTGTATGACTCATATGAAGATTTAAGTTTTCTCTTGGGATGTAATGTAATGGAACAAGCCTTTGGAATTAAGAATATTCGAGGTTGTTATGTACTTATGTTCTATATATTTATATGTATGAACCTTATCGTTGCTTATGAGACCTTGTGTCAATACCTTTTAAGATCTGTCCAAAGGGTAGTGCGCTGCCTAAGAAAGCCGGACTTAGAAGGGAGGCTAATTTGACTCCTCCGGCAATCTGGGATCTTACTTGGTTATTGACCATAGGACTCACTAGTGACTCTCCCTTGACTGCAACCAATAGTGTAGATTCGGGGCGTCACACCAGAGGCCACCGGCTGCTGTTTTGTTGCCATCGGCAATGTATATTGCCGGTCGGCATTCTTTGTTGCCGGTCGGCAGTCAAGTTTGTCAAAATGGAATTTTTGAGCAGCCGACTACTGTTCATCTGCCTTTGCAGATATTTTAATACAGCTGTATAGCATTTTGTTCCCCTCCATTCACGTGTATGGAGGGATGGCTTCCTTGTTAGCTTACCTTGTAAGCTTTACAAGATTGGCTCCTCTACAAGAGGAGCCCTCCCCTCTTGGCTTTAGAGTTAGACATTTTAGAGACAAAAAATACAGAGGAGAGCTCTGGTTCTAGGGTTAGTATAGTTGTAGCTATTCTATCTCTCTTTTTCTCTCTTGAGTGTTCTAGGTGCATTTGTTCTTAGTATTGCACACAAACACCTACCATTACACCTTCCCTTGGCTATTGAGGTTCTAAGGGGCTGTTTTCAGAGTTTTGGGGCTGGTTTAAGCTCAAGGAAGCAGCTGGTCCACCATTTGTGAAGAAGGTCTTCAAGGGTAACAATCTTGCCCTTTTATTCCCCATTCTTGCATATTGTTTTTGCCTATTTTCGAACTGTTTTTGAGCTTAGTGTATAACATAAAAAAGTTCTATTTTTAGGCCCTCTAAATAGTTTATTTAGAGTGTTTTGTGGTTTGGAGGTGTTTGACCCCTCTTAGGCCTTGAAAGGCCCTATTTTGAGCCATTTTGAGTGAGCTCCGGGACTTTGGTGTTTGGGCCTCCTCACCACTGAAATATTGAGGGATTTCAGTGGTAAGGATGGTGCCTTGAAGTCCCAAGAAGGAGAGGGTCACCCCCTCTCCTTGTTGTCCTTGAAAAGGGCCATTTTTGGCCTCTTTAGGGAGCACCTAGCTAAGCTTTATGTTGACCATGCCTTAGTTGTTTTTTGTGCTTATTATGTCATAATATGCCTCTGTTTTTAATTGGTTTTGGTACACCATGCATGCTTAGCATACCTACCTTGTAATGCCATGTTTAGGCCTTAACATGCCTTAGGTTGTAAACCATTGTTCAAGCATGTTTTAGGTCTAGCTTTGTGAAGATTTTGTGCTTATTTTTCCATGTTTGAGGTCTGTCCATAGTTGTTTGGGTCGACTTTGCCATGCATTATATGCCCCCTTTGCATTTTGGCTTGTTGGCCTTAAGTATGAGTGTGTAGCATGCATTACTTGCTTTATTTTGATGGTGTGGCACCATTTATAGCATCATTCAGTCCCCTTAGCATGCTTGTATGCTTGCCTTGGATGCCTCTTTGATGCCCTATGAGCTTGTGTGGTATGCTCCTTGAAAGTGCATTTGTGCATGCTTTGAATTCAAGCCATTTAGATGCCATCTAAGTGGTCTTTTGGGCTTTGTTTTATGTGCTAAAACTCTGTTTTTGGTCATTAAATTCATGCCATGTTTGGTCTTGCTAAGTGTAGTTCAATACTTCATTAGCTTGCCTTGAATGCTTGGGCTATTTGTTGCATGTTTAGCCTATCTTGTTTGCTTGGTTTGGCACCATGTTCTTGCATGACTTTCAGAGTTTAATGCATGCCACATGTCCATGATTATTCCCTTTTAAGTGTGCTTAAAAGTTTCTCATTAATGCTTAAGTGTTGGTCCTTGTGTGCATGCATGTTTGCATGTCATTTAGCCCTCATTTCATAGCACTTTGGCCACTGTTTTAGGCCTAGTTAGGACTGCCCAAATCATGTTTAAGTCCATCTCTTTGTTTGTTGCATGTACTCCTTGCATGTTGTAGCATATTGGTGAGTTGTTGCATAATTGAACTTGCATGATTAAATGAAGTCACGTGTTTGTTTACATGCTTAAACACCCACATTGTGCCTTGCATACTTGTTGGTTGCATTATCTCATGCCTTGCATGTTTGTTTGCATGCTTGCATGTATACATTGCATTGTCCATGCTGCATGCTAGTTCATACGCCTAGGTTGCATTGCCTCATGCATGCATGCCTTGTTCCTTGATCTACTGATAGGAATTGGACCCCTTTGGTTTGTTGGTTTGTATTGCATTTGACATCAAAATGTGCACACTTGGGCCATCACGCATGGAAATGCGCGATTGATGGTCCGAGAACCAAGGAGCATGTCCCTTTGAGTCACTAACATGATAAAGGACATGATTGGTGTATACATTGCTTGAATTGCATTGCCATGCTCTGCCTTGCCCTCAGTTGCTGTCAATTGCAGGTTCTGCAGGAACTTTCTGCCGACCGGCAGTGCTGAGTGCCGACCGGCAATCCTCCCTGGGCCGATAGCTTCACCAACGGCCGGTGATCACTCACCACTGCCGGTGGCCATCCTATTCAGCCGGTGGTGTCTCCCAATGTCCAGGGAAGCAATCCTGAGACTTTGGAAGTCTCCAGAGGGGCAAAGCAGGGAAAACAGAGGCAGCCTAGGCATGGCAGTGCACTTCCGAGCAGGACCGAGCACGCATTGCATTAGGCTCTCTTCCCAAGGCGGTTTATCTGTTTTCCCTAGATTAGTTAATTTGCTTAGCTAATTAGATGGCCTGTAATATTCAATTAGCTCGTAGGTTAATTATTTGTAATATTTATTTGGTCCCTCCAAGCGAGGGCGAATCTGTAATAAGTGTTGGTGAGTGTGTGCATGCCTTCCAACCCCACTTCTTTCTCCCTTTTACTTACCTGCTTTGATGGTTAGTAATAGGTCATGTTTAAATTAGCATACCTTATGCTATGCATGCGTGCATCCATACACTTGTCTTGCATGCACCGGGCTCGGTACATCATGCTAACTGCATTTGTACTTCAATTCCAAATTGAATACGTGCATCAATTGATTGCATTTCACATGCCATGTTTAGGTTAGCCGAGCCTACTCTAATTTCATCTTGTATGTGTTGCATTAGTCAATTTGACATGAACTAGGACCATGCATGTTGGCTGACTAGTTTATTGTTTGGCATGGAGTACGATGTAAGTATTTTCATGCTTTAGTATATCGCATGCGTGTGAATGCTATCATAACAGTATGTTTACCATGTGGCTAGATGCTTATGTGATAAACTGTTTGGATGCCTGTGGGTGAAGGTTGGATTGTCTGAGTTGGAAAAACTCGTTGAAATCCGTATTTTAGCCTACTTGCAAGTAGCAAATTCGAAAGTGTTTTTCAAGACAAACGGATATGCAATGTTTATTTCCAAATTAGGCAATGTAGTCTATACTTTTGTGCTGTGCGTATAACATAGTAATGCTAGGCTAATAAATGGAATAAGAACACATAACGTTTTCAAAAACGGGTATCACGATTAGTAGAGGCCGATCTTCGGATCGGGCGAGAGGGAGTGCTCATAGCTGACCTTCCCCGATCGTACCCAAGTTCCCGAGCTGAGGCAACTTTGGTGATGACGGACACGTGGCCTTTGGCACCGAGTCAAGGTTTCCTAAATTCTTCCATTTTAAAATATTTAGGTGGCGACTCTATATCTGGCAAAGCAGTCCATGTTTGGCACTTCTTTTTCAAAAATCTGTTTCTCAAAATGATTTGCCGGATTTGGACTCTTTGGTTCAGATTAAGAACCGTGACAATCGAGTCCGAATTGTAGCGAGGACCCCCCGCGCGGGCGCATCTACAGCCCTTTCGAGTTTTTGGCCTAGTGAGCCTCTCAGGGATAGTATTTCTTTAACTCGTCCACGTTCATCAGTTGTGAAAATTCCAGGCCATCTAAGTTCATGAGAATAACAGCTTCACCCAACCAGATAGTTTTGATAATATAAGGACCAGTCCAATTGGGTCTGAACTTCCCCCTAGGGTCATGGATGGGAGCTTGGTTGTCTTTAAACACCATATCCCCCTCTTTGAGATTCCAGGACTTAACTTTCTTGTTAAAAGCCCTAGCAATTCTACATTGATAGCCCTGAAAATGATACAATGCCTTCAGCCTTCTCTTATCAAACAACATCAACTCCTCAAATCTGCTATGTTGGCAGTCTGCCTCTGCTATCTAACACTCAGCCATACTCGTAGCGACGAGACTTCTATTTCAATTGGCAAAACGACTTCCATCCCGTAGGTGAGAGAATAAGGAGTTGCCTCTGTAGACGTCCGGATTGAAGTTATATAGCCCCAGAGTGCGAATGGCAATTTATCAGGCCAGTCACTGTAGATCTTAACCATCTTCTGCAAGATATTCTTGATATTCTTGTTGGCAGCTTCAACAGCTCCATCGGTTTGCAGCCTATATGTAGATGACTTATGGAAAGCCACATTGTATTTCTCCAACAAGTCTATCATCTCTTTCTTGAAATGGGAAGCCATTATCTGATATGATCTCGTTTGGGACTCCGTACCAGCAAATGATATGGTTTCTGATGAACTTGGCCACATGCGATGCTTTCAAAACTGCATAGGACTACGCTTCCACCCAGTTTGTAAAGTAATCAATTGCCACTAAGATATATTCATGCCCATTCGACCCTTTTGGCGTGTCTACATCGATAACGTCGATTCCCCAGTCTGAGAAAGGCAATGACGAAGTCATGTTGTACAGTTTAGACGGCGGGATATTCTTGCAATTAGCATGGATTTGGCATTTGTGGCATCACCGAACAAAACTAATACAATCCTCCTCCATGGTGGACCAATAGTAACCTTGCTTGAGAATCTTCTGTGCTAGCATCACACCATTCATGTGCACTCCGCACACTCTTCCATGGATGGCCTCCATCAGGCACTTTGATTCCTCTTCTTCGACACACAACTTGTACATTCCCAAATGACCCCTTTTATATAGTTTACCTCTGCAGATGATAAATTGGATGGCTACTCGCCGTATTCCCTTTTTGTCCTTGGCATTTGCTCGTGGTGGATAAATCTCATTTTCCAAGAAATTCTAAATATCGTAGTACCAAGGGTTTTTGTCTTACACTTCATCTATTGCGGCAATAGTTTCATAAGCCGGTGTGTATTTCTACTTGATGATAACCGGACGCATCCAAACTCCAAGTGGGTTGTCTACCATAGAAGATAGAGTTGCTAAAGCATCAGCGAACCTGTTGTTCTCTCTCAGTAGATGCGTGAAAGTCAGCTTTTCAAACCTAGGAATCAGAACATCCAGGGTCTGGTGATAAACCTTCATCTTTTCTTCTTTGACTTTCCAGTCTCCATTTGCTTGAGAAATAACTAAGTTCGAGTCCTCGATAACATCCAACTTTTTGCCCCTAGTTCCAGGGCTGCTTCTAACCCAGCGATACACGCTTCATATTTTACTTCATTATTGGGCACCTTGCACCGGAGTTTAAAAGCTAAAGGTATATGGGTGTCACCGGGTGCTATCAGTAACACACCTATCCCATAACCATACTAATTGGACGCTCCGTCAAAGTACATCGTCCAAGTTTTCTCCTTAACTTGCAGAATGGCTTCATCTGGGAACAAGTATTCCACCGTCTCATCCCCTTCTACCAGGTGATCTGCCAGGAACTCCGCTACAACTTTCCCTTGACCGACTTGTAGGTGACATATTTGAGATCAAATTCGAAGAAGAGAAGCAACCAACGGGCTAGCCTACCTGTAAGCGCTGGTTTCTCAAAGAGATATTTGATGGGATCTAATCTCGAAACCAGGATTATAGAGTGAGCTAACAAGTAGTGCCTCAACTTCTTGGTAGCCCATACCAAGGCTAGGCAAGCTTTCTCCAACGGAGTATAGTGGGTCTCATAATCCAGCATTTTCTTGCTCAAGTAATAGATAGCTTTCTCCACCCTATCTTCAGATTCCTGAGCGAACATGTATCCTATGGTCGTGTCTGTCACTGACAGGTACAGAATCAAAGGCTTCCCCGACTCTTGCGACGATAACACAGGCGGATTCTGGAGTTACTGCTTAACCTACTCAAAGGCAAATTGACATTGATCATCCCATCAAAATTTCTTTCCATTCTTCAGGAGACCAAATAGTGGTTCACAAGTCAAGGTTAATTTAGAAATCAACCGTCTTATGAATTACACTTTACCTAGAAAGCCTCACACCTCTTTTTCAGTCCTTGGTGGTGACATTTCTAGGATGGCCTTGATTTTTGAAAGATCTACTTCAATGCCCCTCTGTGTGATCAAAAAACCCAATATTTTCCCTGTTATTACGCCGAATGTGCATTTCTGCGAGTTTAACCTCAACCTGTATTCTCTGATTCGTTCAAAGAATTTCTTCAAGGCGGTGTAGTGGCCCTCTCTTTCTTTGGACTTGACAATCATGTCATCCACGTACACCTCGACCTCTTTGTGGATCATGTCATGCAGAATGGTTGCAACCCTCTGATAGGTAGCCCCGGCATTCTTCAGCCCAAACGGCATAACCTGGTAAGAGTAGATACCCCACAGCGTAGTGAATGCGATTTTCTCTATGTCCTTGGGCGCCATCAGAATCTAGTTATACTGGGAAAACCAGTCCATAAAGGATAGCAATGCATGGCCCGTAGTGAAATCCACTAACTCATCAATGTGCGACAGAGGAAAGTCATCCTTCGAACTGGCTCTGTTTAAGTCACGGAAGTCTACACATACCCAGATTCTACCATCTTTTTTTGGCACTGGGACGATATTGGCCAACCAAGTCAGATTTAGATACTAACAAGAAACCTGCCTTGATCTTCTTCGTGACCTCTTCCTTGATTTTCAACGCCCAATCCGGACGGATTTTTCGCAACTTCTACTTGACGAGTCGGGCCTCGGGGTCAAGAGGGATCCGATACTGTACAATCTCAGGATCGATCCCAGGCATGTCTTCGTAGGACCACGCGAAAACATCTTTGAAATCTTTTAATAAAGTAACTAAGCACTCGCGCTCCTCTGAAGACAACGTGGACCCAATCTAGACCAGACGCAGATCCTTTTCAGTACCCACATTAATGGCAATGATTTCATCAGCACAGGGTTTAGCAAACCTCTCCTCCTCTCGATCAA
>NW_021028016.1:358210-455749 GCF_004153795.1 Camellia sinensis
GGGGGAGTTAAAGGGGCCCCCTGGTTGTGTCTTTTTTTTTTTTTTTTTTTTTTTTATTTATGTAAAGTGCTTGCCAACTCATTAGTGATACTTTAGAGCACCACTTTTAGTGGGATGTATCATTACCCTTAAAAAAGTCTAAACTCAAAAAAGTCAACTAGAAAAGTTTTTGTCAAATAACAACTTAATTATGATATATTGTGGTATTAGATATGATCCAATCATGTTATATTGTGATTAAAATTTTAATTATAACAAAAGAGATCATGGATTATTTCTCAAAAAATTTGTTTGTGATATTAACACTATATTTTGGTAATTGAGTTAAAAGCCAATGTTTTCACTTTTTGATTTTTTAAATCACGTCACCTTTTTATTTTTTTTTCGAAAAAATTGACTTTGTTTTCATTACTGTAAGGACATTCATTCTTAACCTCTTTACGCATTATGTTATTCACTGGGCTTTAGCTCACTGCTCATATATATATGTAGGTGTTCAGGCACCAGACCGCGGCTAGGAGCGTCAGGGTTACTCCAGTTTTGTCAAGCCAGCCTATGTGCCTCACTGCGAGGTTCCGAGCCTATCCTGTTAAGGCTTAGGGGTGTTTTACAACTCCCCCTTCTGTACTGTCTTACTATTTTGTATCGACCGAATGTTTACTGTACTGTTATGCAGGGATTGAGTCCCTAGTCTGAATGATTGTAAATAGTGTGTATACTGTTCTGTACTGTTTATGTATAAATGTATGAGAAGTCTTTTTGCATACAGACCGTCACAGCTCATTGGGCATTGTTTATTTACTTTTGGCTTCCGCCAGGCCCTGTACTCTGTATTACTGTTCTGCAGGTCTTCGGTAATCTCGGATTACTAGCCGGTTACGGTGCTAAACCCATAGGGCCGGGTTTGGGTCGTGACACAACATTAATAATAATATACATTAACAAAAAGATCGTACACAAGCTGTATTGAGATTTATCATTTACTAGCCGATTACGGTGCTAAACCCGTAGGGCCGGGTTTGGGTCGTGACACAACATTAATAATAATATACATTAACAAAAAGATCGTACACAAGCTGTATTGAGATTTATCATTTTTAAATACTATGGTCATTAGTGATCTCTTAATTACAATGTCATTGACACTGAGCTGCTATGGCATCTAATTGTTAACAAGGAAGTTACTTCCAAAAGGATTAAGATTAAGTAGAAATGATTAATGTTCCTATTTTGGTTTGCTGAATCAACTTTTTAGTTTATTCATATGCATCAGCGGTTTCTGGATTAATTTGTGTTTTTATTTTTCAGGCCAGAAATTTTTTGGAGAGATGCAAAATATGGTCCAAGAATTAAAGAACTTAGTTTTTTAAGTTTTTTCATTTTTTAATATATGTAAGCATAGTTAATTTTTTTATTTAATTCCTTTGTATATATACTTTTGAATATTTAATTTTCATTTATGAAATATATTACGTTATTCTATTCAATATGTGGTTATGATTCAAAATATAGTATATAGTGTGTATTACATTCTTCAAATGTGTATACAAAAATAATATTGATTATTTTTCAAATATGTCGAACCCTTTTTTTATTACAAATTTTATTAGTTATTAATCACACTTAAAAGATGTGATATAAATCTTATTAATCACACTTAAAAGGTGTGATCTAAATGTTATTAATCACACTTAAAAAGTGTGATTAAAAATGACCCTTTTTAATCATACTTTCAAAGATCACACTTAAAAGGTGTGATCTAAATGTTATTAATCACACTTAAAAAGTGTGATTAAAAATGATCTTTTTTAATCACACTTCCAAAGATCACACTTAAAATGTGTGATCTAAATGTTTTTAATCACACTTAAAAGGTGTGATCTAAATGTTATTAAGCACACTTAAAAAGTGTGATTAAAAATGACTCCTTTTAATCACACTCCCAAAGATCACACTTTAATAAAACTTAAAAGGTGTGATTAAATAATATACATCACACAAAAAAAGTGTGATCTTTATCTGTTTTTGTTGTAGTGATGAGTTTTTGAATAAAAGATGTTTCAAGGGTCTTGTATTGAAGTTTTCTAAAGCTATTTTTGTGTGTTTGATCAAATCATGCAAGACCCCAAGGTTTGAAGGTGGTTTGGAAGCCATTTTTGTTAAGCTTATTACCCAGAAATTTACAGTTGACTCGAGCGAAGAAGTGGTGGCTCGAGCCAACATTTCGAGCTCTCAGAATTTTGAACTCTGCAGAAGCTGGCTCGAGCGAAGAAGTCCTGGCTCGAGCGAGCTCTGTTTTTGCCTTCTGCTGGCTCTAGCCACCAATTTATTTTCAGTATGTTTTCAAAAGATGTTTTATGTACATATCTTCACTCCCATCTCTTTATGGGCATTCTTAGGCATGATTTATGAGCCGTTAAAGATTAATAAGCTAAGAAATAGCATAAGTAAGTGAATTAGAAAATATGTGTTGAATCCGAGTATATGGGCAATATGAACAAGTTATGTAGCATGAAATGAATGGGCAATTAAAGTGAGAAAGCTAGCTGTGTTGGCCACTTGAATAAGTAATGATAAGATATGCTTGTGCTATGTATTTTGTGGTTGTAGATCAAGACTCGAGGGTTGATTGACCATTACAGGAAACTACTGTGAGTAACGTTATTGTAAAGATACGTTCATATGAATTACGTTCCAAATGAAATATGATAAGTTCTGATTTCTGAAATGATATTTGTTTTCGTGAACGAATATTCCATGTTTGAAATCTATTATGGCATCCATAAATAGTCCCAAGTCATGGGAGACAGCATGAAAATGTGGGTTCATGACATACAAGTAATTACGAGATCTCGTTAGCCACTTCATTGTGGTGATATGTGTTTAATCGATATTCGGAACCGATTACTCTAGTCGGAAGACGTTCTGTGATGTGTTCTATGGGATGTACCATTATTATGTTCTGATATGAGAATGATTATGCTCTGGTCTGTTTTCTGCTAATGATATATTCGGATTTCGTTCACTAATTTCTTTACCTTAATGTTATTCACTAGGCTTTAGCTCACTGTGTGTGTATATATATATATATGTAGGTGGGCATTCTCGAGTTCGAGCCTGAAGGCTTTTGTTCAGATCTGTGTTCTGTTGTCAGCCAACCATTGTGCCTCACGTAGAGGTTTCCGAAGAGTCCTGTGTTTAAGTTCCGTTGTTTCTGCACATATAAGACTTGGTAGTTTTGTGGGCTGTACTTAAGATACTTTAATGTGTGTGGGTATAATGTATGAATGACTATTGCATACTTATATAAAGTTTTAAATATTCTATTTATATAAGTCAGCACAGCTCATTGGACAACTATATTTATGTATTTGCTTCCGCTAGCCCCTTAATCTTGTTAATCTGTTCAGAGGCCTTCGGTTGTCCAAGGATTACTGGCCAGTTACGATGCTAAACCTATAGGGGCGGGTTTGGGTCGTGACATCTCTGTACGTCCTTGTAATACTATTTCCTATCAATTAGGAGCCCTTTCAACCATTTGTAACGTAACCTGTATCTGGAGCACATCATTTGCATGACAACTGCCTCTAGAGAGTCATCATCCAGTGCCTTCTCATTAGAGTCTTCTTTTTGGTCTACAAAGCTCTCTTCATTTGCTTGTGAACTTCTAGTATCCTTTTTGAAAGTAGTCTAGTTGGCAACATGCATATGCATATTAACCTCCTCTAATTCTTTCAATGATAGGTTTTGGAAATCTAACATGCCCACATTGGCTGTAGCTTCCCCAATCTCTAGGAATGGGTTAGTGTCAATCTCCATAGTTTTTTCTGCTTTGGTTGGGAACTTTAAACTCCCCTTTTGAATCTGTTCTTGGATCCTATCCTGAAAAACAATACAATTTTTAGTTGAATGAGACCAAGAATTGTGTCATTTACAGTACATTTTCCCTTTAAGTTCTTCTGGGAAAGGGATTTTAACTCTATTTGGTAACTTTATGAAATTTGCTGCAAGCAAATGATCAAAAATGTCATCCGCTTTTGTTAAATTAAAAAAGTACTTCTTATGAAGGCCTTTCTTTTTAAACTGCTGGTCTATTGTAGTGTCTTTATGAATTAACGCTTCTTTTCTTATGATCTCTGCTGCATCAATCTCATAATTAGGGTCCCTATAATAAGTCTTGTATGATGCATTACTTCGATCTTGTTCTTCCTCAAGTAAAGATTCATATCTTGACACCTTATAGGTTAATTCCACTAAGTCTCGAAACTCAGTTGAGTCGAACTCTTTCGAAGACTAAACTCTAAACCATTTTGAGTCAATCTCACAAATTCAGGCTCTGGTAGAATGACCCTACACTTTTTTTGTGCTATTTTGAATCTGGCAATAAATTGAACAGCCTTCTCATCAGGCCTTTGGTTCAACCTTGCCAAATCTGCCATAGAAACTTCTGGCTCTGCTTGAAAGAATTGGGTATGAAATGCCTCCTCCATTTGTTGCGAAGTTTGGATAGAGCTAGGTATAAGGTTACTATACCATACAAAGGCTGCCCCAGTTAAAGAATTTGGAAAGAGCCTCAATTTCATATAATCATTATTGGTAAATTCACGACATTGGCTTGCAAACCTAGTAATGTGTTCTACTGTTGACTAGTTTTTATTTCCATAAAAGAAAGCAAAGTCTGGTATTCTAAACTCCCTTGGGTATTCATGCACCTTATCCACCCATTTTGAGTATGGCTTTCTATATACAGGAGTCTGAACCCCCCAAGTCATAGATCCACACATCTCTCTGAAAATATCAGTAATTTGGTCCCTAGGAACCATATTTTGTGCTTGTTAGACTACTACTGGAGGAACAAACATAGGGTTTGGTGGAATCCCGTGTGCTTGAGGTCCTCTTGGTCCATAGGGAGGTATATTTGGGACTGGTTGTCCCTGTGGAACTGGTTGCTGTTGAGGGTATGGTTAACCTCTTTGAGTCTGTCCTGCAAACGGACCTACGAAAGGTGTTGCAAAAGGAGAAACGAGTGTTGTTTTCCTCTAGCCGCATGAAACCCTTCCAACTCGCCGGGTGTGAATTCGAACAGAGGGTTAGTGAACCCCTTTGTGCCAGACATGGCTTCGAACATGGGATTTAGAAACATTCTCATGCCATTTTCTTGTGTTGGTCTAGATCCACCAATTTGTATGGCCTCGCCGTTAGGTACTGAAATATTTTGATTTACCACAAGCCTTGAAAGGGGCTCATACCATGACTGAGGTATAGGCGATGGTCTTTCATAATTTTAATTACTAGTCTGACCATTAGTATGTCCATTATTTTGCGTAGGCTGTTTATCTCAAGCCAATCTTTGCTGAAGAACATTTGAATTTTCCTTCATATGCCTTGTGATAGTTGGTTGATGGGAATTCATTAGATCCATGAAGAATGTTGCCCATTTTTCCATTGTATACATTAACTGCTATTCCATGGCATCTACCAAGCCTCCCAACAGATTCATGGGCTGGGTAGACGGAACAGTGTATGGTCCAATTCCATGGCTTCATCCAATATTTTGAACATGTGGTGCATGTTTCGAGTTACTGGTTTGTTCGGCCATAAGTTCTGATGAGATAGGTGCTTCCATAGGATATGTCATCATATTATCCTCTGGATCTGGTATTTTTGTCTCTCCATCCACACCTTTTTCTAGGCGTTCATTTTCTCTTTGTCTCATACGTCTAGCCATTTTAGTGTCCCATTGGGCATGCCAAAAATATATGTTGGCCTTTTGGCTTTCGAAGGTTAATAATATAATTTTGAGCGTGCCAACAAGGATTAATTAGCCTTTACAGAATATTAATTGCTAACCAATTATCAGACGATTGTGTCATAGTAACCTTAGCCTCAATGAAGAGGATTTTTATTGGTGGCTTATTTAGGAGAATTTAGTAAATAACAAATGAAGAACAATTTCAGAATCTGAATTTCATTAAGTAAATAAAAACTTACAATGATCTAACCCAGCCTCGTAGAGGTTTACAACAACAAGCTATTTGAAACTACTTCTAGGAAATGAAGTGCAGTATAGGAATTGAAGTGCGGAAATGTAAAGAACCGTAAAAATTTGAAGGATAACCGTCAAAGTGGGCTTCCAACCGTCAAAATGTCCTCCCATGATTGTTGAACATGCTCTCTCACAGTCAGTTCTACTACGCCACTCTTGCAGTTAGGCTTTCTTCCTGATTTTTTAATTTAAACTTTGTGAGTAATCGTTAGGCCACATCATCTTGTATGTCTCGATTATTCCAATGTTACGCAGATCTATTTTTACCAATATGAACTGCCATGTTTTTTACTTTAATTGGCAACTTGTATTAACTTTCCAAATTGCCCTCTTCATGTCACGTGTTAAATTGTGATTGGCTTTTACAAATTATATAGCCAACATGAAGTTTTGGGGAAAATAGTTCAGTTATTCACTCAACAGCTTTAATAGTCAAGTGGGTCAAGAGATTTGGAAACTTTGTTTTTCTTCATGCTCACAATTTCAATTTCAACACTTCAAACACCTAAAATTTCATAAACCCATTTCACAAATCACCAAAAATTATATAAAATCAAAGAAATCAGAAATATATACATGTATGTAATATATACATATACATATATATACAAAAAATAGAAAGAAGCAGAACATCTTCGAATCGTCATTCATCTATCATCGGTTGTCGCCGGTCGTCCATCGTTGGTTGTTGCCGTTCGTCTTTCGCCAGTTGTCGCTATTCCTCGTTCATTCATTCATTGATGCGGATCCATATTCAAAGGAGTTTTTATATTCTTTGTAGCCTTGATTAATCACCGTTACCGTAGTGTATGGGTTAAATTTTCAGCTCTCAATAAAAAAACAAAAAAAAACAGAAAATAATATCATTTTAAACTACGACAAGAAACATCACAAGAAAATACGGCAGATAATCCCGACTCCCTGCCCAACACATTGGGTTGGGTACCATGTTTCAAGCAACATGGGTTAGGAAAATGAAGTAGAAAAAGTACACGGTAACATGTTTGAAGAAACACGTGTTAGGTAAATAAAGTTGAAAAAGTACACTTGGTGTATGTAAAACGTGTTAAATTAGGCAATGTGGAACGAAGAAGTACAAATTGAAATACGCGCAGAAAATAAAATAAATAAATAAATTATATAATTGTAATTTTTATTAAATTCTATTAAAAATAAATCTTAATAAATTGATACTAAAAATAATTTTTTGTGATTATTTTTTATATATGCTACTAAAAATTGATAGTTAGTATTTTTTTGTCATAATTTTTATAAATTGTTTTTAAAATTTACAGTTAGTGATGTGTGACGAATTTTTTAAAATGTCACTAAAAGTTAAAATTTTAGTGACTTTTTGTGACAATTTTTAAAAATTGTCGTTAAAACTTATAATTAGTAATTTTTTTTTGTAACAAATTTTTTTAATTGTTGTTAAAAATTAATAATTAGTGACTTTTTTTTAATAATATTTGATGAAAAACATTATTAATTATCATAATACTTATTGGATAATAAACCTACTTATTAAAACTTGTCCGTAAGTCTCTAAAAAAAATTTGTTTTGGAAAGTGACTTATAAATTAATTTTTTAGCTTATTATAAAAAATATGCAAAAAATATAGGTGATATAACAAAAATAAACTAATAAATTGACTTATAAGTTTATTGCCAAAGAGGCCAAGAGGACCATCTCTCTCCTTGTTTTCATATATTTTTTTAGGGTAAATTACACTGACACTACTTGAGGTTTATGCTTATTACAGTTCTTCCTCACATTTTGAAAATTACATTTCTCTCCCTGAGGTTTAAATTTTCATTACAGATTTTCCCCTCAACAATTTAATTTTTTTTAAATACCAATTTTGCCCTCACTGGATAAATTACATTGACACCCCTCACATTTTTGAAATTACAATCTCCTCCTTAAGGTTTAAAGTAGCATTATCAATTGCCCCATCGATTAGTATTAGTTGGAAAAAAAATTCATTGAAAAAAAAATAATTGGAAAAAAAATTATTTGAAAAAAAAAAATTATTAGTAAAATTTTTAAATTTCTATTTAAAAACTAACGTAAACTCATTTTTTGAATTTACGTTTTTTCCTCAAATTTATAAGATGAGACAACAATTTATAAACTAAAAAAATTATCAAACAAGTTTTTATAACAGTTTTTAAAATTTTTGTAAATATAAATTGAAAACTAAAAACAAAATGTTTACCAAATAGGCCTTAGATGGTAAAAATGTCGTAAAATTAACAAATAATTAAATAAGTTATCAACGTATGAAATGACTTATCAAAAGATTCTTAGATTTTTTTTAAAAAAAAATTAAAAAAAATAAAAATTAATTTGGTGAAGAAATAAAAAAATAAAATATAATTATCATTTTAACTTTTAGGCTGGTTATATACATACGTATGATTATTTTAATTTAATTTGTAAAAAATTATTTCTAACCACTCAAAAGATAAAAATTATATAAAAATGATAATTATTTTTTATTTTTGTAAAAAATTATTTTTTATAAATGGTTGTCTCAGCTTATAAATTTGAGGAAACAATGTAAATTCAAAAAATGAGTTTACGTTGATTTTTAAACAGAAATTTAAAAATTTTACTAACAAAAAATTTTTCAATTAATTTTTTTCCCAATTAATTTTTTTTTCCAATTAATTTTTTTTCCTAACTAATACTAACCGAAGGGGCAATTGGTAATACTGCTTTAAACCTTAGGGAGAGGATTGTAATTTCTAAAATGTGAGGGGTGTCAATGTAATTTACCCAGTGAGAGAAAAATTGGTATTTAAAAAAATTAAATTACTGAGAGAGGAATCTGTAATGAAACTTAAAACCTTAGGGAGGGAAATGTAATTTCTAAAAAGGTAAGAAAAAACTGTAATAAACATAAATCTCAAAGGGGTGTCAGTATAATTTACCCATATATTATTTATCAGTTTCAGTCATAATACTTATTAGGTTAACATAAAAAATAATAAATAAATGAGTGATGATACAGAACTCTAAAGAGAGCTCTAGTTATATAATAAGATAAAAAAAATAAAAATAAACATAGAACATCACATCAAAATGGAAACATCACAATTAGGGCTCTTTAAAACTTTCAATTATTTTTCTAAATAAATTATGGTTAAAAAAATGAAAACTTTAATAATTTTTTATTTTTTCCCTTCAAATTTAGCACGTGAATGTCGACGCCTACCCCATGGTTTGGAATGTCATAAAAAAATATATTTTTTATCTTTTTACGAAAAGATGTGTAGAAAAATAAAGAAATGATGTGATAAAAAAAAGATAAAAAAATAAAAAGATGAATTATATAATAGATGCCAAACCAGGCCTATGTCTCAAATTTGAGGCTTTCCATTAGAGTTAGGAGCCTTATGTTTGCATTGATGATTTGAGATCATTAATAAGAAAGGGCCCAACATAGCTCAATTAATGAGTGCATCTATTAGTGTTTCATTAATTATTTTAAATCTTTCATTTTTTTTGGATGAGTTATGATAGGGATTTTAAACTTTGGGTCCAGCTTGTCTCAAGTTGAGATCAAGACTGGATTCGTCCAGTTCGGCTTATGGGGTTTATTTTTGGGGCCCGTTTTGATAATGCGAACCGTTCAATATGTAGAACTCGTCGAGTAATACATACCTGTAAAAAATCACTTTGATCGGATATCAATAGCTATGTGATCAAATCAGTTTTGTATTAAAAAAAAAATGAACGGTAAAAAAATTAACGATTGATAAAAAACTGTTTTGTTCACATAGTTATCGATATCCGATCAACGTGATTTTTTACAGGCATATAGTACTCGACGAGTTCTACACATTGAACAGTTCGGATTATCAAACCGGGACCCGTGGTGGCCCCCATGGGTCCAACAGCACGGTCCAGTCCAATCTTGGATTGGACCAAAGCCACTGCCTTAAACTTTCTATCAAACTTTTCACATAGGTATAAGATTTATACACATGTGGATTTGTGTGGGTTTCACACCTATGTGAGAGTTTTGTTAGAAAATTTGGCATATTATTTGGGGTTTATAGCATTCTTCCTTCTTGAATTTCCGTTTATAAATTTTAAAATTTCTTTTCTCCCTCTAAATAATACCAAAATTATCATTGTAAAAACATTCTACCCATTCAATTGAATTCACACTCTCATACTCAAAAAAATCTCTCTTTCAAAAATCTTAACAAAACCTACGAAAATAATTACCATTTCATCTTCACATACTTGTTTATGACCTGAAAAAATAAATGTAAGATTTTTGTTTGTTGTTGATTCAAAA
Organism: Camellia sinensis; assembly: GCF_004153795.1. Classification (NCBI taxonomy): domain Eukaryota; kingdom Viridiplantae; phylum Streptophyta; class Magnoliopsida; order Ericales; family Theaceae; genus Camellia; species Camellia sinensis. Next base: position 368,570 of record NW_021028016.1, read on the forward strand.
TTCCCCTTTTGTGGATTCTGTGATTTTCATAAGTTTCGATTATCTGTTCTTGAACAAATAAGAAATGTTTGGTTACCTGTTCCCAAATAAATGAACAATGTTCGAGCATATATTCCCAAATTTCGGTCATATGTTCGGGAGTCAGTCCCGAAAAAATGACAAACAATTTTATTATTTTTGTCATTTTTTTCAAGAAACTAACATTTACAAGGTTAATCTCCTCTAAGTTAAGAACACCATCAAAGTTATGAACCAAAATTTGATATTTTATTGTTGTACTCATCTTGTCTCATAGAGTTGTGGTTGCCGAAAAAATTTTCACTCATTGTCACTGCAAGATAAGTGTATGTAATCAAATGGTTGCCACTATTACCGTCAAAATATTGCTGTTAAAAGGTTTTCAAGATTTTGAGGGTGTATTGGTTTTAAAAGTGGGATTGGGAAAAGATGGATGGATAGTGATGGAGATAGGTGCTCTCATAAACTCTAATTTATGATGTAATAGATATGTGGATTTAATTATGAGATGAAGTGTCTCAAAATTATTGATATCGTTTTTAATAATTTCATTTGAGCTTGTTATTATAATAAAAAAATCTAAAAAATAAAAAATTCAAAATAATTAATAGAATGTTAATAAGAACACTCCAATTAATTCATCGCCAACTTTGTTTACAAGTTTACGTATCCAAATGAGGTTGATGAATGCAAATTATCTGGTGCTTATGGCCGCTACGTCACCATACTACAAATCAAACATTATTTATTATGATTTGTTATTGTTTTAAAAATCGTTAAGGGACCAAAAAAAAGTTAAAAGCTAACGTTTTTGTTAATTTTGAGTCTCATCATTTCTCATATTAAATAGTGAAAAAGTAAAAAAGTCAATTTTTTACCATCTTTTTAAAATACCACTAAGGCCAAGTTTGGGTAGTTTAAAAAAAGTCAAAAAGTCAAAAAGTTACTCAAAAAGTTAAAAAGTCATTACTATTCACCAAAAGTCAACAATTACGGCTGCACAATTCCCAATTCTAATTTTCCCCTACAAACTAATTTTTACAATTTTTTATTACACATTTTTCCATAAAAAGTCAAAAAGTTAACTCAAACATTCATATTTTCAACCTCAACTTTTTAGTCTAAAAAGACAAAAAGTACACTTATTTAGTCTTCCCAAACTTGACCTAAGTCTCACTTTTTCTTTTTATTAATCACATTGCATCAAGAACATCATCATGACAAAACAAAAATGCATAGTTAGCGTTAATACCACTTAAACTTTTTTATGGAAAATTGTTTTTTTGAGGGAAAATAGATAAAAAGAATGAATAATAGATAATTAGTGGATTATATTCGTGACCTTTGCTTTATTTTGTCTAAGACTAAAATGGAATTCAACCCATATTAGAGTATCTCCAATATTTTAGTATAACTCATTTTTTTAACTCAAATATATTAGGTATATAATTAGGTATTTTAGTTCAACTTATATTCACTATCTATATGTAATTAGTTTTCAAAAGTTAGGCAAAATGTATTCAATCTTTCAGATCATTTCTCTTATTCTTGATGTGACATTTTATAAAATTGAATAAATAGTTAAAACAAATAGTATGATTGTAGTAGAAATATAAAAAAGTTGATAGGCAAAATAAAATATATATTTTATAGTAATGTTTGGATAGGTAAAATGCTTATTAATATTAGAGATGCTCTTATACGTAAAACACAAGCACTAATTTGTTTCATTAGGTAAATATTGAATAATGCTGGAGACTTATATTTGAAACTCTCAAATACACTCCCAATGATATGGTAAAAAAGTAGAGTCTCACATAATTGCGTATGTGACAAATCAAAAGTTTACACCTATCATTTTATATCAATGTGGGTGAAATTGTGAGGGTTTTATTAGAAGCGTTGAACATTTCTTGTTAATGTTATATGAATAAAAAAAATTATATAGATTGATGAAATTTTTTGTGATCTTTTTTCATTTATTTTTTTTTCAAGTTAAAATATTTATCATTATTATTTATAATTACAAAAATATTACTACCACGTTAGTCATCATAAATTTTAAGCAAAAAAAAAAGTTTATAATTCATTTTTATAACTTCAAATCCTTTGCCTTTATTTTTATTTTTTAATTTTATAATTGATATGAGAGATATAAATGTTTTGCCATATAAACACACGACATCATCCAGGCATTGTTTCCATTCATACATGCACGTGTCTCTTTCTCACAACAAAATGCTGCATAAAGAAACAAATATGGACCGACCAAACACAAAATGTGAAATTTGATTATCCATTTTTTAGGTTGTAAATGTAGTACCCGAATAGTGAAATATTGAAATTTGATTTAAAAATTTAACAAACTTAAAAAAATATTCAACCTTAATTTTAATTGATTTAAACAAGTTTTAATGTAATCAATCACAAGTCAAGTGAAGTTAAAGTAAATTTATTTTGTATATAATTATGTAATAAGTATAAGCTTATTAATTTAATTTTGAGTCAGATAAAAAAATAATTAACTTTAAAATATGTTTAAATTTTATTTATTTACCAAATGAACTAATATGAAACTCCAATAATTTAATTAATTTTACAATCACTGCTCGAGTATGTTTGATTTGAACTTCTATGTAAATACAAATGAAAGATTTTCCTTAAAAGTGAGTAATGTTAACGAGAGTGGCAAAAGTATGCTATCATGACTAATTTGTAAGCATTTTAGACAATATTGGACGGTGATAATCACCGGCTGAGTCAGAAAATTAAATTAGGAGAGTATTTATTAATTTTAATATTGAAACTTTTTATAAAAATATTTCACATAAATTTTTTCGATTGATTTTAAGAAACGTCAAAAAAATAATATTATTTGTAACTAATGTATCATGGACAATACAAAAAAATGTGGATATAAGTCTTAAAATAAATTATATAATGATAAATTATTTTTTTATACAAAATTTGATTAAAAATTCAATATAATGAAAATACTACGTCATTATTGGTATGTGATATCATCTACTAATAGTAAATAAACGCATAGAGAGTGAACATTAAATGTCAAATGTAATTAACAATTCAATAAATTTTATATCTTTATAGTGATATTACTTATACTTACATGTCACCAATAATAACACCACCGTCACATTCAAAATTTTTCATAAATAATATAGTTTATAGTAATATTTTCATTTTTAATCAAAATAACAATTATTGTTCTCATAATTTTTAAAATATCATTCATATTTCATTCTAATAATATTTTTGTAATTTTTTTATTTAAAATATTTTCTTTTACAAAACCTTTTTTAAAAAAAAATTCCAGAATCTAGGGAGCACGTGACCTCTCCAGTCCCTTATTACCGCCGCCACTGGTGATAAAGGTGCAATTTTGAACATGGCAATGGTGTCAAAATCAGGCCTTCAAAAGTCAAGTTAAAATACATATTACATTATGAAAAATTAAGGTTGAATCTAAATTTAAGAATAAAATTATTTTTTAGGAATTAAATAATTTTATTATAAAAAAGTGTCGGTATTATATTTTTAATAACAAAAAATTGAACATTAGTGATGTATTATTATCCTTTAAGGACTAAATTTTTTATCTCAAAAAATTATCTATTTTAAGATCAAATTATTTTGTCCCTAAAAGTCTATTTATTAGTGACATTTTTAAAATTTTGTAGCTAAAAATTTTATTTTTGACTTTTTAAAATTATTTTTTACCAATTATTCACACGATGATAGAAAAAGACAAGGAACTGGTTGGGCAATATTAACCATGCCATATTCCCCATATTCCCCTAAATTATATGAATAAGTGGTATGCTTGTTGAGAGAAGAGAAACATAGGCGGAGTATATGTACATTTCTTAAGAATGACAACTTTTCCAATACTCCCAATTCCTCAACTCTTCCAGACTATCAAAATCTTAAAGTCAGAATCATGTGGTTTGAAAACTTAAAACACTACCAAAAGCTAAATAGGATCAATTTTCATGAAGACACGTTTAAGAAGTCCTATATTTAGTTTTTACATAATAAAAAAACTCACCCTCTTATTACTTATCAATGACTTCTCTAACATAACAAAACAAGAAATACTTGTCCACCACTTCACGTATTTAGTTTTTACTATTAGTTTTGAAAAACATGTATATTGAAGCATGTATTTCTGAATACTAATGTGTGCAATTTTTTTTATAGATGGCTTTTGGCGTGGACTTGTGGATACTCCTTTTTGGTGTATGGAGGATAATTTTGACTTTTGTATACTTTTGATAATTTTGGCATCTTCTCATTTGTTTAGATTACTATTACTCGTACATATTTTTTTGACATCGACTCGATAATTATTGGCGCGGTATATAAAATTCCTTTTGTCATCGTACAGATTACGATGGTAATTTGTACCACAACAAATGGTCATTTTGCATGGTAGTACATATATTTTTGGTACACATGAATCATTACAGGAAATTGCACTTTTGCCGACCAAAAATTTAGTCGGCAAAAGTTATCCGTGACTAATTTTTTTGGTCGCCAATTGAGGGTTGGGAAAAGTAATTAGCGACTAAAAAATTTTTTAGTCAGGAAAAAATTCTATTTGCCGACTAAATTTCTGGTCGCTAAATATATAATTACCGCAATTAATTCATTTTGTAGCTAAAACACTTTAGTCGCTAAAAGTGATATTTTCCCGACTAAATATGTTAGCCGTGAATTGTCACGTTCCCTGACCAAAAATGTTAGTCGCCAAAAGTAATGTTTGCACGACTAAAACTTTAGTCGGCAATAGACCTATTCGCGACCAATCACTTTGGTTGCCAAAATTAATAATTTTACCGATTAATTATTTAGTCGCCAAATGTACCCTTTCGCCTACCAACATTTTGGTCACCAAATGTGAATAGTGAAACACCGACTAATCACTTGGTCGCCAAAAGAGGAAAAACCAAATCAAATTTTGGTCGCCAATTCAAATCTTTTTGTCTATCAAAATATAAATAAAATATAAAAAGAATTCTATTTGACCTGAATGATATATAATAATCCATCCAAACCATTCAATAAAACCTGTAATTTACAAAAATCATTCAAACCAACAAAATCAAATGAATCATGAACAGTAAACACAACTCTTCCAATGAATCCATTCTGAAAATATCGAAATAAACACAACTCTTCAGCAACATAATGACTAAAAAGGTTATGAAATTTAAGGTACAACCCTTTGTGTAAAAAAAAAGAAAAGAAAATAAAAAGAATGGGCAACCAAAAATGATATGAAAAATGCTAAATAAAGTTACATTACAGCTGAATAGCTGAAAAAACCAGCTACAATAATCAGACTGTACTATAAAGGGCATCATAATTCCATTCCTTGACCAAATTCTTCAATTGTTTTTGTGGCGAGCGTAAGAACATCCACGAAAGCACTAAATGATGCACGAAGAAATCTTGCTTCAACTGCTTCAAAATGCCTGTACAATAGGATGGAAAGATAAAAATATCATAATGGAAAGAATGGCACAAACTTATGCACTGTTCACATATTTTTCTTTCGGCTAATTTTTTTATAAGAGATTAATACAATATACAACTATTTTTGATAAATAAGTAACTCACACAGAAAGCCATTAGATACAGTCATCTGCCTTTTCATTTTGTCTGGCTGTAACTGTAGTTAAATATAAAATTTATTAACATCGGATCGATTGAAGAACAATAATCAAGGAAAGTTGGTTGCAGTTAAAGCATCATGAGACAACACCTCCTTGTCAACAGCCAATGCTGAGTAAACAATTTGAGCATTTTCCTCAAACTTGTAATCTACTTCAAAATCATTGCCAGAATAAATAAATAAAACTCTCAATCAAACAAACCATGTAATGGTCTTTGGATCAAAATCTTCAAAAACAGAAAAACTAAAATTCTCCTACTCCCCGAATACCTCTCAAACTGCCAATTCATTGCCCTGCATTATATTCCAGTGGACTCCACAACATTACCTCACAGCCTTCTCTTTTCATTTTAAGGCAGAGAAGCCGAGATATAATTGATTTGTTCTCTCAGACATTGGTCATCTGTGTGGCTCTCTTTCCTTATCTTCAACCACCCTTTCTATTATATATCAAATGAAATTACAGAAAACAAATAATTAAATTAATTAATTAAAAATTACTATATATAATGCATGCATTATTTCTGAACTTTGTTTCTTCTATTACTATTTCAAGATTTGTGTTAAAGCTAAGAACCATGTCAGAAGAGCAGAATGGGAAGCTCGAAGAACGGGCATTGCCAGAACTGAAGTTATCAGACTTATTATTCACAGAGACGGTGAGAGGACACCATGAAGCTATTGAAACTGAGTGGGATTCACTTCGAAGGTCAGCGTGCCAGACAGTAGCAGGGAGGGCTCTGTGGAAGCATGTGATCTATGATCCATTTGCAGAGTTACTTGCAGGAGAACTGTACCTGAGAAGCCTTTACGAAAAGATAAAGAAAGATCGCTACAAAATTCCTAGGGAAGTCTCTGGCGTCATGCTTGCTGTTCGAACCCTGTGGTTTGATGAGAAAATTGAAGTTGCTCTCAGTTTTTTCGATGGTGGAGCAACACATGTTCTTCTTCTTGGCACAGTTTGGTAATTCGTTACCCCAATTATTCTTCCATTTCTGTACCTATCTTGTTGTGTATAGTAATAGCTTGAACAAATGAAGCCAAAGTGAGAGGGTAATTTGTATGAATAAATTGGGCCGAGATTGAGTAATGGGCCGCTTTGGGCCGTAGTAAGAAAGGCGGAGTAAAATGACTTTTTTCATTAGCTCGGTCCAAGAAGGCCTTGTTGTTATCTCGGTCGCCACGGCCAAATTGGTTAGTTCGGTCATGGCATGCAAAGCCGAGGTGAAAGTGAGAAAGTATACTGAGCCCTCTTCAGGACTTGGTTTTGGGTTAGTTCGGCATAGGCTCTTCCATGGATAGCTCGGTCTTGGCATGTGAAGCCGAGGTAGGGGAAAAGCAAGGAATAGCCGAACTAACAGTTAGATCGGTTACTCCAGTCAGCCTAGCATGGCAATGTTATTTCGGTTGTATGGTAGTCCGGCCATGGTAAAACCATCTCACTTAGTTTAAGCAGTGAGGGGGGTGTTGAAGGATAAGCATTATCCTTCAGGAGTATGAATCCTAGGAGGACTCTACATGGAGGAGTAAGAGTCCTACTTGGATTGTGCCACATGGAACCTATAAAAGCTCACAAACATCACCTATGGAGAGGTAACACAACTTTGATTCCTGAATACACAGAGCTTTTGTCTACTTGTCTATTTTGCTGACTTAGGCATCGGAGAGGTTTCCGACACACACTCGGCGGCTAGCTCACGTTTGTGTTTTCAGGGAGTAAAGCGACGACGTTTGGAGGAGTGCAGACTTGATCAACGGGATTATACGAGAATGTTTATTTCATAAAAAAAAATTAATTAAATTTTAAAAAATGCAGCCAAAGTCTATTAAGAAAAAAATGCAGCCAGAATATCTGTTATAAAAAAAATGCAACCAAAGTATCCACAAAATTGTGTCAAATTGAGGTATATATCTACCTCTTCATGGATCATGGATAGTCAACAAAAAGAAAGTTGTGTAATTGTTGGAAAATTTTCTAAAATTAAAGTCGTAGTTTTTGGATATTTTCAAAATCTTCCTTGTTTACATTTGGATAGTTTGGGAGTTTGTCTCACAATGGAAAGAGAGGAAGGCACAACGTGATTCATAAGGGTTGCCATACCCATTCAGAGGGGTGCAGCCAGGCCTATAAATAGGCAGTGGTCCAGGCTACTCATCCCAGAATTTGGAATCTATATTAGTGTCTCTGTTGTGTCTGTGCTTATCAACCAAGAAAATTTTAAACCAACAAGCTGACAAATGACACCACTATACACCATTTAGTCAAAATTTAAATCAATAGATAACAGTCCAGATAGCTAACCTAACACCACCCATTTGTTCAAAAATCCATCCTATTTTAAACACATTTTTTGGCTTGCAATATTAAATCAAGGCAAGGTATGGATTAGGAGGGCATGGCCTAGATTTGTGTATATATGCCCCTGAATCTTCAAATATCATTATGGGAGTGTGTCCATTTAATTAGCTTCATTTGCATACTGCCATGCCTTTAATCATTTAGGCAGAGATAGTTTGAGAGAGAACCACAAACAATTTGCCTCAGGATCCTGTCAACTACCACACATCCCAAACCACATCTTCTTGATTACCCAACAAAGCCCTCACAAAAATGTATTCAAGATATACTTCCTGTGCCATGAATCACTTGCTTATGAGGATCTTCTTAATAAAATTCAAAAGACAAATTGCTGTTATGTCCCCAGGATTATCAATTAATAAAACATTTTCTTCTCCCCTCAGCATGGGTTAACAATATAATGTCATGAACTAAAATTATGGAAAGATATTGCAGACATATTACCAAAAATTACAAGCAAAAGTAACTGAATTCTTTGAATATCTAAATGGAGAACCTTTATGTGGATCCTAGAATAGAAACCAAAATGATTTACAAAATTATAAATACATACTTACAAGGAAATCAATGAACATGTGAAAAATTAACTACCATAATTAACTAGTGCAAAAGAGACAGATATGGCATTACTTTCCCTTGAGGAAAACAGAGCGCAAAGTGAAAATTAACTGCCATAATTCCATTGAATCATTATAACTTGAAGGACCCCAAGTTACTTCTGGAAAAGCTCTGCAACCAAACAAGGTGTTTGTGAACAATAATTTTCAAAAAAAAATTTGGCGGGGTGGGGAAACTTCACGACGAATTCACAAGACTCGGATATAATACATGTAGCGCAGTTACTAAGAAAATCGAGTAAAAAGAGAACAACTCAAACATGTGAATCATAGATAAATTTCACTATTTAGGGCTAAAGAAAACCGAAGCTCCATAACCGAATGCATAGAAGAATTATTCTTAACACAAATGTTTTTTTTTTTTAATCAATTTCTCAACAACCAAACCGATGCAAATAGATAAAATAAAAAATTCTTGATAGAGAACAATAACAATGGCAAAAAGAACTTACTTGGTCCATTAATGATTTGAACTGATCAATTGCTTCTTTAGTTACAGCTCCCATTGCTCTTCTCTCTCATCAAATGTACACAACGATCGAATTTACCACTCAGAGCAACAAAAGTGTGGAATTAAACAAAACTTGGAGCTCATATACGCTTCAAATGTAGAAAAAGAGTAAAACCCTAAAATAATTTTATCAAAATCCTACAACATCAAAAATAAAATTAAATAGATCCGCTATGGTGAGGGAAGGGAGAGAGAGAAAGAAAAAGAGGGATAGAGAGAAAAGAATACCTGAATGTGGAATAGAGAAACAAATAGGGGGAATAGAGAACGGGGGACAACGATATATATATATATATATAGAGAGAGAGAGAGAGAGACCGACGACAAAGGCTAGAGACAGAGAGAGCAAGAAACAGAGAAAGAGAGACAGATAGATAAACAAACAGACAGACCAAGAGTGAGTGAGAGATCCTGTAAAGATGTTGCTGCGGCGGTGGTGCTGGCGCTGGCGCTGGCACTGGCAATGACAATGGCGTGCGACGTTGGTCTGAGATGAGGCGAGATGAGGCGAGGCTTGGTGGTCACAAACTGTGTATGAGAGAGAGAACAAAAGAAGGTGTAAACCTAAACAGGGCGCCAATATTAAACAAGGGCGCTAAATTTGAAATGTCAAATATTTTAGTTCTTTTGGCAACTAAAACAATTTAATCGATGAAAATAAATGTTTAGTGACTAAGTTTTTGGTCACTAAAGATAAAAAGTAAATTTTTGTTGTTAATTCGGCGACTAAATAATTTTAGTAGTTAAAACCAACTCTACAACGACTAAAAAAAAAATTTGTCGTTGAAAATAAATTTTTAGCGACCAAAAGTTTGGTCACCAAAGATAAAATGTAATTTTTATTTATTTATTCGGTGACTAAATAATTTTAGTAGCAAAACCTAACTGTACAACGACTAAAAAAATATTTTAATCATTGAAAATAAATTTTTGTTTTTATTCGGCAACTAAATAATTTTAGTAGTCAATACTAACTCTACAGCGACTAAATTTTTTTTTTTCGTTGAAAATAAATTTTTGGCAACCAAAAGTTTGGTCGCCAAAGATAAAATGTAGATTCTTTTTTTTTTTTCATTCGGCGACTAAATAATTGTAGTAGTAAAAGATATTTTAATAGCTGAAAATAAATTTTTGGCGACCAAACTTTTGGTCGTTAAAAATAAAAAGTAAATTTTTGTTTTTCATTTGGCAACTAAATCATTTTAGTAGTCAAAACTAACTCTACAGCGACAAAAAAAATTTTTTGTCGTTGGAAATAAATTTTTGGCAACCAAAAGTTTGGTCGCCAAAGATAAAATGTAATTTGTTTTTCATTCAGCGACTAAATAATTTTAGTAGCCAAACCTAACTGTATAGCGACAAAAAAAAAATTTTGTCGCCAATTGTCATATTTTTAGCGACTAAATTTTTTTTTAGTCTGCAATAATCAATATACCCCAATTAAAAAAATTAATAGCTAAATCATGTACTTTTGCCAACTAATATAATTTTTGGTCACAAATTCCACAACTTTTGGTAACTAAATTTTTTTTAACCACCGCAACTGTAATTTCCTATAGTGACAAAGGGCTTGATTTTTGTAACTTAATAGTTATATTTTGTATGAAATTATTAAAAATGTTTCGACTCTGTAATACAGGTTGGACTATGGTTTGTATGGAATTTTATATTTACAATTATACATTTTGGATAGTTAGAAGTGAAATGGATGGAAATTTATTGTGGAATGGTTGATAATAGATGTATTGCTTTGTTCAGATACTTAGTATAGGTTGCACGGAATACATACACGTTGAAGACAAATTATAATTTGGAGAAAAAACATAAAATTATGTTTTTGGCGACTAAACAATTCGTAGGCCAAAAAGAAGTATATAATTTAGCAACTAAATAGTTAGTAGCAAAAAAAAAAAAAAAATTTGGCCACTACGGGCTTGTTTGGGAACAGGCTTTTTAAATATTTTTTTTGGCTTTTTGACTAAAATATGATGTAAAAAAATTAGTATGCTTGTGATGACTTTTTAATTTTTTATGAAAATATGTGCAAAAAGTAGAAAAGAAAAGATAATTTTTGATTTTTTGGTATAAGTTGTTTACTTTTTGATTTTTTTTAATGAATTTTTGACTTTTAAGCTAAAAAGTGATGTTGCCAAACGAGAAAGTTTAGTAGCCTTTTGACTTTTAAGCTAAAAAGTGATGTTGCCAAACGAGAAAGTTTAGTAGCCAAAAAATAAATCACACTTTATGGGACTAAAATTTTTAGTAGCCACAAAATTGCAAACAAACAACAAACATATTTTGGCAACTAAAGATTTAGTAGGCAAAAACAAGTTAGATTTTAGACTATTAAAACTTTAGTAGCCAAAAAAAATCAAACATACTAAATTATTTAGCCTCCGTTTGGCAAGTTGGGTTGTGAGCTTTTTTGGCTATTTTAGCTACAAAAGACAAAATAGGCTATTTTAACCATAAAAAACAAAACATCACATCCAACCTATAATCATTACACTCTTCTCTCACAAAAAAAAGTCAAAAAAGTCAAAAAGCCCTTCCCAAACCAAGCTTTTTAACTCAGACTAAAATAACCAAAAAAGTCAAAAAGCCAACTCACTTCCCAAACCAACCCTTAGTAGCTAAACAAAAACAATCTGAACAACAAAACATTTTTTGCGACTAAAGGTTTAGTAGGCAAATACAAATCAGACTTTCGGTGGCCAAAAGTTTAATAGCGAAAAAAAAAATTAAACTTTAGGTGGCTAAAATATTTAATAGATAAAAAACAATAACATGAAATAAAAAAAAATTATTTAGCGACTACAATTTTAGTCGTAAAAATTAATTTTCAAGTTTTGGCAACAACAAATTTTAGTCGCTGAAAATGTTATAGATAATTTTACTTTAATGCTTTTGGCGACTACAAAAATGGTTGGCAATTTATTACTTTTGGCGACTAAACTTTTTTTAGTCACCAATAACCTTTCTTGACAATTGTTCAGTGACAAACCCGGCGACCAAAACTTTTGGTTGCTAAAAACCTTTGCCAACTAAAACATGACTTCTGGCGAACAAAAATTTAGTTGCAAAAAGTGTTATTTGTTGTAGTGATATCTTTGCAACAAATTTTTCACTTTTAGAAATCAAAAAAATTAATTTCTAAAACTCTTATATATTGCAGTGTTACATGTAAATTACGGTTTGAATTAGTGGAGAGAAGTTTTTTTCCTATCATACAAACTCTATTTTCATGATTTGAATTGCTTATTTTTATATGTGTGCACAGATTGTGCTTAAAAAAAAATTAATAACTTTAAACATATCATCTCGTCATATGTAATGGTCAACAAGTGTGAAATAAAAAAATAAAACAATTCATTTTTATTTATTGTTAAATTTTTTTGTTAAAAAAATATTATTACACAAGAATGATAATTATTTGTTTGAAAAATATTATTACACAATAATGATAATGATATGAAAACGATGAATGTTTCTAAATTTTTTCATTACCTTTTGTTTTTAAAAACACAAGGGAAAAACAAATTTTAAAAATGATAACAAATTAAAATTTTGCATTTTTTGGCCATATTATGAAATTTGCCAACACTTTTCTCAATCAGTTATTTAAGATTGTGATTAAATGCATTTTTTGGCCATATTATGAAATTTGCCAACACTTTTCTCAATCAGTTATTTAAGATTGTGATTAAATTTTAAATTTATAGCCAAAAAAGAAAGAAAGAAAAAATAAAATAAAATAAAATTTTCCACCAATCTCTTCTTCTTTTCTTTTTCTGTTTTTTTTTTTTCCAACAAATTCATTTATAAATTGAAGATTTAACCATAACTTATTGTATTTATTTTTTTGTACTATTTTGGTCGACATTAAAAGTAGTAGTTGTGACTTGTGGTTGTTGAGGTGTAGTCCAACTAGTGGTTCATTCTGGTTCTAAACTCAAGTCCCCATCAATCAACTACAAAAATACACATTTCAATTCAAACCACAAATTCACCCAAGACAGTTGGTTGAGTTGTTATAATCATACAAGCCCATGTTTGGACTTTGCAGTTAAAACCTAAAAATTGCTTAACCGATCAGAAAATAAATAAGTAAATAAAACCCAAAAACTAAAAATTTATTTGGGATGACCTAAATAAGTGCGTTTTTTATCTTTTTATGAAAAGATGTACAGAAAAATAGAGAGGTGATGTGATGAAAAAAAAGATAAAAAGATAAATTATTTGGGACTTCCCAAACTTAGCCTTAAAACAAAAAATTTTGGTAGACTTGCTTGTATACAAAAGATTTGATTGGTAAGTGATAAAAAATATTATAAATTGATCGATATTGATTTATAAATTGAAAATTTCAAATTGGTATTTTTTTTTGGGCTTATTTTTTTTTTTTCCTTGATTGAATTTTTTCCAACTTTGAGTCAATATTGACTCAAAATTAGAAAGAAAAAAACAAATATAGAACCAAAAAAAAGTAGGCTAAGCAATTTTTTATTTTTTTTTCGTAGGTTAATGAACTTTAAATTTTGTTTATTTATAACTTTTATGATAATCTAGTCCAGACAGATTTAAAAAAATTAAAAAAATAACCCAAAATTAGAAAAAACTCACTGAAGAGAAAGAAAAAAAGAAAAATAAAAAAGTAGCTTAAACTAAATTTTACAGACAAGTTTTACATGCATTTACTGATATAGATTACAACATTTTGTTTTGATTTAATTTTTCAATAGATACAAAAATAATAGAGCATAAAAAGTTACATCATATAACGTCGAGACAAATGCAAATCAATTTTTCATAAAATAGAATTAAAAAATTATAATCTATATTTTATTTGAAGAACATCTTATTTTTACGAATTGTGGGTTTGATTACTCTTTTACTAACATTTTCCCATAAAAAATAAGTTATGATATAATAAAAAATAAATATTTTACATCTAGATAAGTTAAAATAATATATATATATATATATATATAATCTCTACACCAATTGTGAGATCAATTATTGTTGCTTAAACATATCAATCTAAGCCATTGTTGGTTTTAATTTCTCTGAGAATCGTTCTAATTGCCTATTACATGTTTGTTTATATGCCAAGCTCAAGTTGAAGTTCTCCCTGAAACTACCTACCCAAACTTCCCACAGATCTGATTTTGGACACAATCTGGAGTTGGAGTTTGAGGTGGTGGTGGTAGTCTCATCTTCTTTCTACTTCTTTGCTTTTTTCAACTTTGAATTTTTTAAATTTTATGTTAGGTCGTCTACCTATGTTTCTGTAGATTTGACAGTGGTAGAGTTCATTTTTTTTGTTTTTAATTTTTTATTTTATGACATTAGAAAGCAGCCAAGACCCAGTTCAATCTGATATTGTTTGAACTCTTTTCTGGTTACTATTGTGGATGAGTTTTCTTCATGTAATTGGGTTTGGCTTGAAGGTTGGCCACCTACTGTTGATGCTATGTTGCTGGCTTTTCTCTGTGATTTCCATGAATTGGTTCATTAATGGTGGAATCATGGAAACCAAGACTGGTTTTCTTGGTGATGGTACAAAGATTTGGGTGAAATTTTGGGAGATGATCTCAGAAATCACGAGTAAGATCCACCATCGATACTACCAGTACATTTAAATTTTATTGAATTTTATTAAATATAATACATAATTAAATAGTAGAGGGTCAAAATGGTCATTTTCGCATCTAATCCCAACAGTGGATAGTCCCCCACTTTCTGTCCCACCCCCCAGGACACAATAGTCCCCCATATGGGGGATATGGAGTCCGGCCGGACATGGAGTCCGGCGGACTAAAAAAAAATCAAACGGCGGATAAGGAGCACTATTTGGATTACAATCCAAATAGTGGATAGTCTCCCCATAGTCCCCCCAATCAAACAAGGCCTTAAAGTTATGTTTTAAGTCTACAAACTCATTCACTGTGTTTGGTTTGAGTTTTCTGGATTATGTTTTTTGAAAATTGAATTTTTTGATTTTCGTATTTTTTTGTTTTTAGTGAATCTTTTTAAATTTTTAAACATTTTTTTTACTTTTTTAGATGCACCTTACTTAGATGTGTCTAAAAAGTAAAAAAATTGTGAAAAAATATCTTAAAAAATTAAGAAATATATAAAAATACAAAAAAATACTAAATTCTTGTATTTTTTTTGTATTTTTGATATTTAGTGAATTTTTTTTAAAAAAAAAATTTCAATTTTTTTACTTTTTAGGTGTATTTATGTTAGGTGTGTCTAAAAAGTAAAAAATTTGCATAAAATATTAAAAAAATTCAGTAAAAATAAAAAAACACGGAAAATAAAAATGTAGAATTTTCTGAAAACTGTTTTTAAAAAATGGAACCAAACAAAGTTATTGCTTTTTCTAGTTTATATATATTTTTATTTATACTAAAAACTATATTAATATTGTTTGCAAACTTTATTATTTCAGTGATGTGGAATTAAGAGAGCCTACACTCTTGTTGGTGTCAAGTGGAACTTCTTTTTTATAATGATATATTAAACAATACAATTATTGTTATCTTAATTAATTAGTATTAATGTAAAAGTAGAATAAAGAGTGTTTGTTTCCCCTCAAAAGATCATAGTATTGTTGGAGAGAATAATATTTAAAATCATAACTTGGTTGTAATGCATGAAATGCTTTACTAGGACTAGATATTTTGAGCAAAACCTTTAACATTAAAAATCAATAATATATAGTGTTAGGGGACATTTTGCTCAAATGCTTGACTTTTAACATTCAAAATTAATCTAATTATTTTCTTTGTTTGTTCTATTTATATTGTTAATTTGTAATATATTTGTCCTTTTCACCGGTATTTAAACTTAATATTATCAATAATTTTTTTGAATAAACATCTCATACTTTATGCTCATGTATGGCTGATCTTTTTTAATATGAAATGGAGTATATACATACACATAATTATTTAGTATTAAATGCAATCAAATAGACACTTCCTTTTATAAAAATGTTATAGAAATATCTACTCTCAGTAATTGGATCTTATCTTAAGAGTCATATGGTTTCATAATTCTTATATTATTTAATAGTTTACAATGCATTAACATGATAATTAATTATTCATTAATTTTTTAATATAGTAATTGATATTGTCCATATGCTACCAACTAATAACGCTGTGAAATTTTTATAAGTCTGACACTGTAGACTCATCTTTATTAGATAATTTAAAAATAATGAATAATCCACTTACATTGTGTTTGAATTGTGAATTTTTGTAAAAAATTAGCTTATATTTTATTTACATTTGCCTCATCTTTTTTCTTTTTTATTTTTTTTCTCCCAAATATCTACTTAAACTCATGATCCAAAAACACAATCTAGTGTATTTTGTGATTTATTACTTTTTGAGAGTCACTTAAGCAATATCACTTAATATTTTGGGACAAACTAATTAATTTTCTAACATAAAGAGAAAAAAAAGAAAGAAAGAAAGAAAGGAAAAAAGAAAAAAAAACCTTATCCAAGCACAAGTAAAAGGATAGAGAAAGTGCTTTATCAACTAATTCCTTAGACCATCTCCAATGGTTCACTAAAGTTGACATCAAATTTAAAATTTAGTGAAAAAGTTACTGTTTGGTGCTCCAACGGTTGCACCAAATCGATATCAAATTGAGATTTTAGCAAACGATTCATCAAATTGAGGACATAATACATATTTCATCAAAACACTGTGTGTGACCGTTGAAGCAGAAAAGCTTCAGAATTTTACACATGAGTCGACCACTTGGATGACCACCTGGTCGACCACCCGGTTGACCAACTGGTCGACCAGTGCATGCGAAATTGGCCTGGTTCAAACAGTTCAAAAAGGTAAAAAAAAATAAAAATTGGCTTTACCGGTCGACCAACCGGTTGACCCACGGAGGTAGGTTCAAATAGTTCAAAAAGGTTAAAAAAAAAAAAAATCCTCCTAATCGGTCGACCATCCGGTTGTCCTGAAGGAGATTTGATGAAGGTGAACCGTTGGAGCATTCAGTATCAAATTGAGGAAATGACTATTTTTTTACTCAGATTTGGTGAAACATTAGGTGAATCGTTGGAGATGCTCTTAGAGCTAAAAGGGAAATGAAAAGTTTGACAATTTTTTTTATTATTATTCATTTAATTTTTGAATTATATTTTAAAGAGTAGCCAACAAAGATGGAGAGTGCTTTATTAGGGGAGGGGGGAATTACAACCCGGTGGAAGGTTTGAAAAAAAAATACAAATTGATGAAAAAATTTATAAATTTAATTATTAATATTTATAATTTTTTTATTGATTTTTAATTATTTTTTGAAATATCTACTTAGAGAAAAAAGTAAAATAATTATGATTTGAATGTGACATTTTATCTTATTAATTTTATAATCTATTTTGTCTTTTAATAACTAATTTAATCCTAATTTTTTTGCCAAACAAAGTTTAAAGTAAAAAAGAACCAAATATAAAAGGAGAAAAGGGTAATTTAGCTTTACTTTTTCACGTGGGAAATGTAACAGTTTTTGTGTTTGAATGAAAAATACAAAATAAAATGATTTATTAATTGAACAATGCAAAAAACTTTAAAAATTTTATTAAAATTTTTATCATTTCCTATAAACGTGTAAGATCCACATTATATGAATCTTATACGAGTCTCTCGTATAAAACATTTAATAAAATTTTTAATATTTTTGGTTTTGGTATACATGCATGGGCAAAGAGCCAAAAGACAAATGTTGTCCCGTTTTGGATGTTTGGTAAAACGCCACGTTTTTTTATCAAAGAAAAAAAAAACTTCCGGCCAAAAACGCCACAAAATTCATTTGGGAAACCAAAAAGCGAAATTGTTGAAATTATAAATTGGAATCTATGACAAAAAAATTAAAAAAAAGTAAAAAACAAATGTTGGGTAAGGATATTTTGATTATTTTAATTTGATTTGATACCATAAATAAATATTAAATCAAAAAGTCAAAAGTTAACTTTTTACTAACTTTTCAAATCACTTTTCAAAAAATTAAAAAATTTGATAAAAAATAAAAAATAAATTTTTTATCAACTTTTCAAAACATCCTAACAGAAGCTTAGTGCTGGCGTCACATCGCCACCGCCATGCACACAACAACAAAACAAAAGCGAACTGTTTAAAAGTAGCAAACAGCTCATCAAAACACAAGCACGCTCTCGCTCCCTCTCCAAAATACTAAAGAGTGGGCTCATCCGCCTCGTCGTCTCGTCATCAATTAATTATACCGACAAAATTATGTATAATTATATTGTATAAAATGTGAATAAAAAAATAAAAATATTAGAGATTTTAAATTTTGTATTCTTAGCATTGTTTATAAAAAAAAAAATTAAAAAATATCATTTAAATGGAATGTAAAAAAAAATAATAGTATGTTAATGAAAAACTTCAAAACATTAAAAATTAATTTTATAAATTTTTTCATGAAATTGCTATTAAGCACTATTTGGCATAAATTAAATAAATACACTTATTTAAATCATATTACCTCTTTATTTTTCTGCACATCTTTTCGTAAAGAGTTAAAAAAAATATTTATTTAGATCATTTCAAATAATTGTTTATTCCTCTAAAAACATCTAGTATAAAATAAATGAAAAATAACATTTCAATGTGATAGTCTCAAATAATATATGAATATTTTTTAATCGTATAGAAAAGACTTGTATCAATAGCGGCTCAAGATTTTTTGAAGTCTGTAGGAGGGGGTTCAAGGAAAAGAGTTGGAAAATTCGAAGATTTTCAAAGATCCTTGAAGAACAACTTCGAATTCTCTAGAAGAAATGTGAGAGGCTTAGATTCTTCAATGGTCTCAACTCAAGAACACAAGAGTAAAGGAGATGATGGAGATAAGAGATTGGGTGAAAAAGAAGGCAAAATGGCTAGATCTTGAGCTATTGGGCCTAAATAATTTAGTGGGCTAAAATTAACCCCTCTTACAAAGTCTTATCAAAATGAAACTTTATTTAACTAAACATTTAAAAAATTGACGCATTCAACAATAAGATTTTTTATTTATTTTTATGAGTCAGGTGACATTTTAAGTAGTTTAATGGTCCAATCACCTCTAATTTGTATACTTTGTACAAGATATGACTTGCACCATCATAAATGATATTACTTTGGGTTGTTTTGAGAAATTTGTTAAAAGTTGATTTTTTAATTTTAATTTATTTTTAAAAAAATATGAAAAAAAAAGTGATACGACCCGAAATAAGTTAAAGCCAAAAAATAACTTTTTACTTTATTCCCAAAAGAGGCCACCACTTTTTAACTTATTTGTAATTTTCCCTAAAATGAATAGCATCAATATGGGAGTTTCATCTCATTAAAACAAATGTATCCGATTATGCCTCTGTTTGGGAAGAAAAAGCCCAGGTTTTTTTGGCTAAAATAGCCACAAAAAACAAAATAGGTTATTTTAGCCACAAAAAACAAAACATCAAATCCAACCCATAATCATTACAATCCTCTCTCACAAAAAAAGTCAAAAAAGTCAAAAAGCCAAAAAGCCCTTCCCAAACCAGGCTAAAATAGCCAAAAAGTCAAAAAGCCAAAAAGCCAACCCACTTCCCAAACGGAGGCTATGATCTCATAAACAATTAACAGAAATGGATAAATTACAATAATTTTTCATAAAATAAAAAATACAATAAGTTATAGTTTTAACATAATTATATCTTTTTAATTTATGTAACACTTAATTTTCTTTTCATCAATAACCATATAAATGAAAATTACTATTATCATATATCTTTCATATTAAAATATATATTATTTTATTTTAATTTTTTTAAAAAATTTATAATATTTGTGTAAACTTGAGGGAAAATATTATTTAAATTAATAATTATTTATTAGTTATGAAGAATGAGTGAATTCTGCTTTAAATACTAGAGAGAACTATATATAGGTAGGAGTTAAAAAAAAAAAAATATCACTACATGCTATAATATTTTATTTGTATCCCAATATATATACTTATACCTCTCCCTCTTTACATATTTATAATTTTTTAAGTAATGCCAGAGATCCAAAATAAATTATGACAGATTTGATAATTCATTTGAGATCTATAATATTTTTTTAATTTTTTTTTCCTGATAAATGTAGTTCTTCCTTAATACTTCTCAACAAAGTACGTCTACATTCAATCTCATCCTCCATTCAACAAAGTACCCATTTTTTAAGTCCAAAACTCTCACACGACTCTCACAAGTGTAACCAACAAATCATATGGTATCAAGGAACAAAATATAGATATTATAATGTACTTATGTTGTAATGTAGGTATTAAATACAATAATGGAGCATGGTGGATTCCTTTTCTCTCTCTAAAATATTCCAGCAGCCTACTCATCACCCATGATCTTGTTCAAATGGTGTTGTATTGTGTAGTACACAGAGAGATAGAGAGAAAGAGTGGGTGTTGTGTTCTTGAGATCTTCTCTTTATAAAGGAGCTTTTTTGTGCTCTCCCAACTGACTTTCTTGCCGAATTTACCCAGGTCAGTATTTTTTGGATTTTCCATTGGGTTTCAGATTTCAATTTCACGGACTCTTTCTTTCTCTCTCTCTTTGTCCCCTTCTGTTCTGCATAGAGGTAAGTTATAATAGAAAGAGACAGAGAGAGAGAGAGAGAGAGAGAAGCGTTCTCTTTCTCTTCGTGTTTCCGTGTTGCGTTTTTGATGATAAAAATCGCTTTGTTTTCATGTGCAATGTGTCCGCAGATTTTCTCTCGACGAACACCTATTTGTTTTTTTCTCTGCGACTTGGCATCGTTTTCGCGCGTTTAACACTACAATCATCACCAGATGGTGAAATGCCCTTCTCACCATTCGATCTCTCTCGCCTAGACATTCCTAATCTGTACCGACTCCTCGATATCAATTACTCTCATCCTTTAAAGATTGATATCGATTATGGGCATGAGCCTCTTGTTCGCTGAATTCCCTGCTCTGTTTTCAACCCAAAACAATCTTCTGGGTGGGTTTCTGGGTTTACCCACATTGGAACTAGCGTCAATTTGCGTAAACTTGACATTGTTCTTCGTGTTTCTCTTCATTGTATCTGCTCGACAGATATCGGGGTGTGTTGGTCGAATTCGAATCTCCAAGGACGATTCAAATGCTAATTCAGTCCCAATTCGCCGCGGCGTTGATGGTGAAATTCGGATTATCGAAATTGGTACTGGTTTCAAAGCTTCAATCTTCTGTTGCTTCTATGTGTTGGTTTTGCAAGTACTGGTTTTGGGGTTTGATGGTTTTGGTTTGATTAAGGGTTCAAATTGGGTCCTTGTAGTTTTGCCTGCATCTCAGGGTTTAGCTTGGTTTGTGCTGAGCTTTTCAACCCTTCACTGTAAATTCAAGGCCTCTGAGAAATACCCATTTTTGTTGAGGGTGTGGTGGGTTTTGTCTTTGCTCATTTGTTTGTGTACTTTGTATGTTGATGGGAAAGAATTTCTAATAGAAGGTACAAAACACTTGTTGAGTTCTCATGTTTTGGCAAACTTGGCCGCCTTGCCTGCACTTGCTTTCCTCTGTTTTGTTGCAATTAGAGGTGTCACCGGTATACAAGTATGCCGGAACTCTGATCTTCAAGAGCCATTGCTTGTTGAAGAAGATGCCGGGTGTCTTAAGGTTACTCCTTATAGTGAAGCAGGGTTCTTTAGTTTGGCCACACTTTCCTGGTTGAACCCAATTCTCTCAATTGGTGCAAAGAGACCTCTTGAGCTGAAGGACATTCCTCTTCTTGCACAGAAAGATCGTTCCAAGACCAATTATAAGATTTTGAATGCAAATTGGGAGAAATTGAAGTCTGAAAACCCTCAGAAACAGCCTTCCT
This sequence comes from Camellia sinensis, assembly GCF_004153795.1. NCBI lineage: Eukaryota > Viridiplantae > Streptophyta > Magnoliopsida > Ericales > Theaceae > Camellia > Camellia sinensis. Next base: position 390,662 of record NW_021028016.1, read on the forward strand.
TAGCTTGGGCTATTCTCAAGTCTTTCTGGAAAGAGGCAGCCCGCAATGCCATTTTTGCTGGCTTGAATACTGTTGTTTCTTATGTGGGTCCATACATGATTAGCTACTTTGTGGATTACTTAGGAGGAAATGAGACTGTCCCTAATGAAGGTTATATTCTTGCTGGAATATTCTTCTCCGCAAAGTTGGTGGAGACCTTAACAACCCGGCAGTGGTATCTTGGGGTTGACATTTTGGGTATGCATGTGAGGTCGGCTCTGACAGCAATGGTATATCGGAAGGGACTCAGGCTCTCAAGCTTGGCCAGGCAAAATCACACCAGTGGTGAGATTGTTAACTATATGGCAGTTGATGTTCAGAGAGTGGGGGACTACTCTTGGTATCTCCATGACATTTGGATGCTTCCATTGCAAATCATTCTTGCCCTCGCGATTCTGTATAAGAATGTTGGGATTGCATCTGTTGCAACCTTGATCGCTACCGTTATCTCCATCGTTGTGACTATCCCATTGGCACGAGTTCAGGAAGATTATCAAGATAAGTTAATGGCTGCCAAAGATGACAGGATGAGGAAGACTTCCGAGTGTCTTAGGAACATGAGGATTCTCAAGCTGCAAGCTTGGGAGGATAGGTACCGAGTGACGCTTGAGGAAATGAGAAACGTGGAATTTAAGTGGCTCCGGAAAGCTCTTTACTCTCAGGCGTTTATAACATTCATATTTTGGAGCTCCCCAATTTTTGTTTCAGCGGTCACTTTTGGTACCGCCATATTGTTGGGTGGTGAGCTTACAGCAGGTGGTGTTCTTTCTGCTTTGGCCACTTTCAGAATCCTTCAAGAACCGCTTAGAAATTTTCCCGACCTGGTGTCTATGATGGCTCAGACAAAAGTGTCTCTTGATCGGATTACTGGGTTCCTTCTGGAGGAAGAGTTGCGTGGGGATGCAACCATTGTCATACCACGAGGCTCCACGAATGTGGCTATAGAAATTAAGGATGGGGAATTCTGCTGGGACCCAACTTCTCCAAAGCCAACATTATCGGGCATCCAACTGAAAGTGGAGAGGGGGATGCGCGTGGCAGTCTGTGGCATGGTTGGTTCTGGGAAATCGAGCTTTCTTTCTTGCATCCTTGGTGAGATTCCAAAAATATCCGGAGAAGTAAGTTGTTTTTAGCTATAATTTTTATGTTCGAGAACTTAGACCAACGCTTTATTTGATATAGCTCACTCCAATGGTGAGAATAAAATATTTTCATCAACTCTTTTTAAAAATACCTAACCTATCCCAAAAACCTCCTCTAATCAATTTAGGTGTATAAAAACCAATATCCAATCCTACATCTTTTAACAATTTCATCAGACTTAAGTGAAAAAAGGGTGGTTGGAAATTTGGTGATTCATACATGGTTTGATGAAATATTTGGTGAAAACTTGATTTGATACTAGTTTGATGAAAGGATTGGACCTCATTTTCACCAAAATTTTCATCAAATTTAAATTTGATGAAGGATTGGAGATGCTCTTATGAGCTCCTTTGTATCTTGGATTTCAGTTCACAATGTAATTTCTTTTGTGTGTGTGTTTGTTTAGGTTAGAGTATGTGGTTCTGCTGCTTATGTCTCTCAATCAGCTTGGATACAATCAGGAAATATAGAAGAAAATGTACTCTTTGGTGGCCCAATGGATAAGGCCAAGTACAAGAATGCTATTCATGCTTGTTCACTGAAAAAGGACATGGAGCTTTTCTCACATGGAGATCAGACTATTATTGGTGATAGAGGCATAAATCTGAGTGGTGGACAGAAGCAACGTGTGCAGCTTGCAAGGGCACTTTATCAAGACGCAGACATTTATTTACTTGATGATCCCTTCAGTGCTGTTGACGCGCACACTGGGTCGGAATTATTTAAGGTTGGTATTACTTATTGCATAATCCACTTTGCAAAAGAAATGAGTAGAGTTTGGCTAAGCTCTTGGCATGGAACTGCAGGAATACATATTGACAGCACTAGCCACAAAGACTGTGATTTTTGTAACCCATCAAGTTGAATTTTTGCCAGCCGCTGATATGATACTGGTATGGGATGAGCTTTTCTTTATACATTTATATGACATATTATTAATTGGGGTACATCATTTAAATTTTATTCTGAAGGATTTTTTAGTATGTCTGTTGGTTGTTTAAGTTCATTAATTTAAAGCTTTATAGCTGAACTGCTTTTGTTAGTCTCCGCCCCATTCAGAGTTTGTTTCATTTTTCACTCGTAAACAATTTTTGTAGTTTAATTTTCTGCCTTAATTTTGGGATGAGAGGCAGAACAATGGCTAAAATGGTGATACAGGTTTTCTACCTGGCTTATATTACAAGCTTGAGAATTTCCAAACCATAAGAGAAAGGAGAGAGGGAGGCTAAGGTAGAAGCATTCCTTATTATTGTTTGCAACATTTTATTTTCTTATGACTCTGGCCTCTAAGCCCAATGTAGCCACTTTTGGGTATCAACATGGAACTCGAATTTTTTTGGTCTTTTAAGAGCTGTAGTATTAAATTGATTCTTTTCCTTCTGTTTGCAGGTTCTTAAGGAAGGCCATATCATTCAGGCTGGGAAATATGATGAACTGTTGCAGGCAGGAACCGATTTTAAAGCTTTGGTTTCAGCTCACCATGAAGCAATTGAATCTATGGATATTCCCAATCACTTATCTGAAGAGTCAGATGAAAGCAACCTTCATGATGGATCTGATGATATATTGTGTAAAAATTGCGATGCAGTTGAAAATAAAAGTGACAGTTTGGCGAAGGAAGTACAAGAGGGTGTATCAACTTCAGACCTGAAAGCAGTTAGTGAGAAAAAGAAAGCAAAACGTTCAAGAAAAAAGCAACTTGTTCAAGAAGAGGAGAGGGAGAGAGGACGAGTTAACATGAAAGTGTACCTGTCATATATGGCTGCAGCCTATAAAGGCTTACTGATTCCACTCATCATTCTTGCACAAACACTGTTTCAGGTGCTTCAAATAGCTAGTAATTGGTGGATGGCTTGGGCAAATCCTCAAACTCCAGGAGATCAACCTAGAGCAAGTAGCATGGCCCTTCTTGTTGTTTATATGGCTCTTGCTTTTGGGAGTTCTTTGTTTATATTTGTCCGAGCTGTACTTGTAGCTACATTTGGTCTAGCAGCTGCGCAAAAATTGTTTCTAAAAATGCTTATAAGCGTGTTTAGAGCACCAATGTCCTTCTTTGACTCCACTCCAGCAGGAAGGATCTTGAATCGTGTAAGTTATATGTTAGAGCTCAAAGATATGTCCACTTCAACAACTATTGGCACTTCAGATCAACAAATTAGTGATGCCTTTGTTCTTGTCTCTTACCACCTGTTACCATTATTTCACACAATTTAATGTAATAAATTATTTTCAATTTTCCAGGTGTCCATTGATCAAAGTGTTGTTGATCTTGATATTCCTTTTAGACTTGGTGGGTTTGCTTCAACAACAATCCAGCTTCTTGGTATAGTTGGTGTAATGACAGAAGTTACCTGGCAAATCTTGCTCCTTGTTGTTCCAATGGCCATTGCTTGCTTGTGGATGCAGGTGATTAATAGTCTTCTGCCTTAAATTTGTAATCTAAAAATTTCAGTGTGAAACTACCAGCATGTAATGCACGTTTTGAGTTCTGAAAGAGGGTTCATCTGAGCTGAAGAACCATTGATTTGCTATTCATTTGGTGTTTCTAGCTGAAGAATATTTGTTAATCAGCTTTACAAAACCCAATATTTGTGTCCTTTCTTGATTCTTAACAACATTATTCATTAGCGTCTTTCTGGAGTATTCTCCTATTTATTCTTAAAACTCAACTTCTGTGTTTTTTTTTTAATTTTATTTTATATTATTATTCCTTACAAGTGTTATCTTATTTCTGGTTTGCTTGTGCTTGTGCTTGTGCTGTTGACCCAAAAGGCATGACTTTTCTTAAATCTGAGGTATATACATTAATAAAGTGGAGTGCTACATTTGTTGCCATTTTATGGTCATCTGAGTTGTCAAACCCTAACGATTTGTTTCCAGGTATTGACAGACTATCTTTTCGGAGAAATATCTTTGTGAAATCTTCATAATAAATGCCATATCGTAAGTTCATAAAAAAGAAGAAGAAAGATATGAGTTCATTTAATTTAATTGAGCATATAGTCCTTGACAAAGCAAAATGGCGAAAAAGATTCATATAGCCGACCCCACTTGATTGGGATACAAGGTTTAGTTTGGTTTGTGATTGTATTTAAACATAAATGTAAAGAAAGGGTAATATGAGAAAATAATGATTAAAATTTTAAACCTTCCAAACAAATACACAAATGGAAACTCCAAAAAAAGATAAGTTGTATACATATAATGGGATGGATGGAGTACTAATACCATGGGAGCTTCTACCTGTACACAACTACTTTTAGTACACACTGTTTCTGAATTTTTTTTTAATTACGTTTGTGTCCATTGAACAAATTAGCATGGAGGACAAAATGTACATGCCTCCCTCCAACCACCTCCGCTATCGGTCGTCACCCTCTGCCGCTCCCCACCTTTGCTAGTTGTCACCAGCCACCACCATAGAGTTTAAATGAATTAATGCCCCAGCCACCATCGCAACCCCCCTCACCCCTTACTGCGCCACCACATTGTAACTCCCCACCGGTCACAAAGCACCACCTTCACTGCCCCCACGTCAGCAACCCCCACGCTGCACAGAGAGAGAGAGAGTTTCTAGATGTAGAGTTTGAATGAGGAGGAGGAGGAGAGGGGGCTGCAGGTAGCGGTGAAGGGGGTTGCAGGGATAGAGATGGAGAGGGGGAGGTTGTTACATAGTTTTGGGTAGACCTCAACACCAAAAGCTAGATGTTGAGGTGAAAGTACACTTACGCTTATATGCTTAACATTACTTCCCTACTTAGGCGATGTGAGATTTCGCTTCACACCTTCCCTTACTGCAATGTACTTACTCGGTAGCACCTTCTGCATGCATGCCAAGGACATGCACCTTGCCTATCCCAAGTACTTTCGCTCTGACACCATGTGAGTTAGGCCTAGTTTGGAAAGACTAAATAAGTGCACTTTTTGACTTTTTTTTGTATTATGTGTAGAAAAAGTAGAGAGGAGATGTTGATTGATGTGACCCAAAAAAGATAAAAAGATGAAATAAATGCACTTTTTTCTTTGTAGCCAAACTTGGCCTTAGTTGAAAAATCAATATTGCATTAACTCTCAAATTGTGTTTACAAGAGTGAATGACTCGTAAATAAGTAGAAAACCTAACCATAATAGGAAAGCTCTTAAAATCAAAGTGCTAAATTGGATTCATTCACAAAGCGAGGCGAGGGTGTCGGGTTGGGGAGGGGACTGGGATTATTGTGGAAGTTGGGGAAGGGCGGAGGAGGGGAGGGGCATGGCGGCCTAGGTGGCAACAATGGGTGGCTGATGGGTTAAGGTTAGGGTTAGAATTTGAAGATGGGGTATTTGGGGATAAATGATATGAATTAAGCAAAATTCAAAGAATCAAAATGTGTGTAGGTGTGAATTGAGTAATGGTGTGTACTAAGATAGATTGTGGTGTGTAAATAGAAGCTCCCTAATACCATAATCCATGTTAACATCTCAATTGTCAAACTTTCCCCCAAAGTTAACCTCATTTCTACTTTAAATTTTTATAATAATTACATACATGCTGCATCATGTTAACACCAGGATTATCAATACGTTGTTGCCTCACCCCTAATTAAATTGCCATACCTTTTATTCGGAAGGTTTCTTTCCAAAACCATGGGATCCTCTTTGGATTTCCGAGCTAGTTGTAGTCAATTTTTATTGACACTATCCTCAGCTCCTGCCTTTGTAAAAGCACAAACTTTTCTTTTCTGTGCTATAGCTTTGATGGTAAGAAAAAGTGGATGGAGTGGCTGCTGACTTTACCTTCCCTTAAATTAAGCCAGTCTATGGATGAAAAAGTTACCATTTAAGGATTCAAACAATTTAATGTAGCTTACATGGTCACTGGACTGGTTCCTGATGGAGGTTAAATTGAAATGAGAAAAAAATGGTCTACTTAGGAAATTGGCCAACGATGCTATTTTCTTCACATATCTTCTCATTTAAAATTTTCCCAACTTATGGTCCATCTCATTTGAGTTTACCAAATTAAAGTAATTTTACCTGCAAATAAAAAACATAGCAAAGGAAAAATTTGCTTTGTTTTTTCTTGTGAAATTCCCTTATTTGTTCTACATGCATCCCTTATGATAACCACCAGTGAGCTGATTTTTTCCCCTAACTTTAGGTCAGACGCAGCCACGGGCGGACCCACGTTTAGACCAAATGGGGCTGCTGACGCCCCACAGCTTTTGAGTAAAACCCCTTATATGCAATTTGTACAAGTATTTATGGATCTTTGTTCTTACGTGGCCCCTCATCCCCATTCGTTCTAACGGAACCATTATAGAATAGATAATGTATTTGGGATAACTTCTAACAAAGCATTGGCTTTTATAGATAAAAGGATTCATCTTGCATTCTTGTTCTGATGATGTAGCTCTGAAAACATGTGAACTGTGAGATGGCTTCATGCTGATAACCTGAAAGGTAAATTCCCCAGATGGTCAGGATAAGTAAGATTGTCCTTTTTGAGAAATAATCAGCTGTCTTATGTATTATTAGGTATTGCTATAGATGGTTTGACATTGGTTTGTACTAAACCACAAGCTTGTTCTCTATGCCACACTTGAGAATCTTAAGACAACTGGACTGGTGGACCCTTCCTGGATATAAGTTCCTGAACTCGTAATGGGAAATGGCTTAAATGCCATTGAAAACCATCTAATAAAAAGAAGAAGAAAAAAAAAAAAAACTAGTACTTAAAAATTGTTACAAAATGTCAGTTATTCTATGCAATTTCTGATCAAGTGTGTTTTTCCCATGTAGGCATGGCAGGCCTGGCTGTGACATATGGCCTTAATTTGAATACACGGTTATCACGATGGATACTTAGCTTTTGCAAGCTTGAAAATAAAATTATTTCCATAGAAAGGATTTATCAGTACTGCCAAATCCCTAGTGAGGCTCCACCAATAATTGAGGATTCTCGTCCACCATCGTCGTGGCCTGAGAGTGGAACAATTGAATTGATTGATTTAAAGGTATGCTGTTCACTTCCACCTTCTGCTTATGCCTTCATTCTGCTTCTAGATTAAGGTGTCTAGTGCTGGTAAAGAGACTTATCTGTTCTACTTCCTTTTTGTTGGAAACTTAATACATCTTTTATCTGCTTTTTGATTATATTGATTCATGGGATTATACATTCATCATGCAATTAGGTTCGGGTACTGAGATGGAAACTTACCCAATCTAGTTGATTTTTGTTGAATGCTTACTTGAGACATCTTTTATCTATTTATTGTTCATTTTGATTCATGGGATTACACATTTATTGTGCGATCAAGTTTACTTCTAAGTGATGTATAATATATTATTTATGCTAATTCTAAAAACACCGGTTGATGGGATTCATGTGTGAGACCCTGCCCTACGTGAGACGGGGGCAGAAGATTCAGCATTGATTTATTTTATGTATGCATGGTTTTAAGATTTCTTAATTTTATGAGTTAATTATGTAGTTTCATTTATTTGGGGATTTATATTGTTTATTTCCATATTTGGAACCTTGGGGTTTGCCTATAAATAGTCTGCTTATTGTTACTGGGAGGCACCTTTGATATTGAGAATAATGTTGAGTTCAGAGAATTGATTTTGTTTATTTTCTTTTATGCCTTTTTCCCTTTGCTTGTTCCAATTTCAACTGCCATCCCACGTCATCGATTTATTCCAAATAATAGAAATAGTGACCTCCAGCAACTTACTTGAAGTTTGTGTAGAATTTTCAAGAGTGATTGTACATTAATTGCATTAGTTTTATCTTGTGTTAAATGGAGATCTTTTTTCCACTAAGAGGCTCATGCCATGTGAGCCGCATACTAATGCCTTGACTCTTTCCTGTGAATTAGGCTTGTAATTCAATTTTTTTTTTAATATATTATTTTTAAGAGTAAGGCTTTGTACTTGACAAGGGGCAGTCCCTTCTATTATAAAATATTATCATGACTATCTCTTGGAAAAGAAAAATCTAATCTGATTAATATCTTGTTTTCTGAAGGTTCGTTACAAGGAGAATCTTCCTACAGTGCTTCATGGGGTAAGCTGCACATTTCCTGGTGGGAAGAAGATTGGAATTGTTGGGCGCACTGGAAGTGGTAAATCTACTTTGATCCAGGCATTGTTCAGATTGATTGAACCAGCAGGTGGCAGAATTATTATAGACGGCATTGATATTTCAACAATTGGTCTTCATGACCTTCGTAGCCGTCTGAGTATCATACCCCAAGATCCAACCTTATTTGAAGGGACGATTAGGGGCAACCTTGATCCCCTTGAGGAGCTCTCAGATGAAGAAATTTGGCAGGTTAAAATCTACTTGGCCTTTTCTTTCTTTGTTTTGGTATATCCACATAACTATACAATTTTAGCAAGTCCTTAAATTTTTGAAGTTGAGAAATATCCCATATATTGTGGATATCTGAATTGATTTTAAATTAGGGAAAAGTGCATTTAAATGGTAACAGTTCAAAATAATTGCACTTTCAGTAGTGAGAGTATGTGTCCGGTGCAAGTGAAAATTGTGGCATGGGATGGGACACAACTCTAATTTGCTCCGGCTCGCACCTTTATGAAAGTGCAATTATTTTGATTTATTTCCATTTAAATGCAATTTTCCCTTTAAATTATTCCAAAATCACAGTGATCCCATTTTTGTTACTTGACTTGCACTTCCCTCAATTTCGTTTTTGAACTCTTCATATGTTCCTCAGTTCCTTTTATAAATTATTGCAAAAATAAGTACATAAATAAATAAAATTGTGCTGTTAAAGTCTGGCTTTCCAGTGGTTTCATTTATTTATTTTTGGGGAATCTCAAATCTGTGAGACAGTGGTAAAATAATCTCATTTTCATGGGGGTGCAAGCATATCCTATGCACCTAAAAGATTCCCATATGTAGTGCAATTGTCTTGGGACTGTCCCACTGAAATGCCATTTCCCCTTTATTTTTTGTTCGCCTGTTTAACATAGTACCAGAGATGACTTGCTTAGCACATGTCCATTTTTCACATTGTGCCCTTTTAATTATCGTATTTTTAATTGGCACAGGCACTTGACAAGTGTCAGCTCAGGGAGATAGTTAGGCAGAAAGAGCAAAAGCTTGACACACCAGGTATGCTAAATATTTGAGTATTAAATTTAAGCTCTATTAATATTAATCTGGATGCTTTCCTTGTAGCGTTGTCTGTGACTAATCAAGATATTGTATTTTCTTGATATTTTAGTCCTAGAGAATGGAGATAACTGGAGTGTTGGACAGCGGCAACTTGTTTCTCTAGGCCGGGCTTTGCTAAAACAGGCAAGAATTTTGGTTCTTGATGAAGCAACAGCTTCAGTTGATTCAGCCACAGATAACCTTATTCAGAAGATTATCCGAACAGAGTTTAGGGACTGCACTGTGTGCACTATAGCTCATCGTATACCAACTGTTATCGACAGCGATCTGGTTCTGGTCCTCAGTGATGGTGCGTACAGTAAAACTTTGTTCCTATTTCTTCAATTTAGGCCTTGTTTGGTGTGTACTAATAAGTACACACTTTTTATTTTTTTATCTTTTTTCCATCACATCACTCTCTACTTTTCTGAACATCTTTTCGTAAAAAGTCAAAAAGTGCACTTATTTAGATCATCCCAAACCACCCCTTAGTAGACATGCAAGCTAAGAAGCACCGACACTCCAATATGAGTGCCGTGTCCACGTGTCCAATGTGCTGATTTTAAATTATTATTTTTTGTAGGACACATTGGGACATTTGATGGACATGCCCTAGTACGTTTATAGTTTCTTTTATTTTTTTAAATAAAAAAGGTAAAGAAAAAACAATTTAGAAAGCTGATTTGGGATTAAATTAAAATATATGGGAAAAAGTAGAGAAAAAATAAAAATACATTCAAATATACATTAGATGCCTCTTATAAAAATATATATTTTTTGGCTGTAACCCCATTGTGTCCGTACCCTATTTTTTTTAGCGTTGTTTGAGATATTCTAAATAAGTGCACTTTTTGATCTTTTATGAAATATGAATTGGGTTTGAAGTGATGTGATAGAGAGGTGATGTGACTTAAATAGGATAATGACTTTTTAACTTTTTTAGGAGATGCCAAACCTAGCTAATGTGTGCCATGTCCATTTCTGTGTCCATGTTCATGCTTCTTAGCATGCAAGTTTTGTTGCAATTCCACATAATTCGCCTTAAGACTTGTTGATAATTTGCATTTAGCAATGTTATTAGTTTTATCGTACTTGGTTTTGGGATGTTTTGCAGGTCGAGTTGCAGAGTTTGACACTCCAGCTCGATTATTAGAGGACAAGTCTTCCATGTTTCTCAAGTTGGTGTCGGAGTACTCGTCTAGATCAAGTGGTATGCCGGATTTCTGACTAAGATGTCATGAAGCGGAGCACCATCCCGGAAAAGAAACGGACCAGCGGCTGCGGTCGCATCAGTCAGCAAATGGAAAGAACGCAGGAGAGGTATGCAGCACGCTATCAGATCAAAACCCTGTAAGAAGGAAATAGGGTTTCATGTACTGGCATACTCTACTCTTGAGCAAAAAAATAAGTTGGGCCAGCTGAGGTATAATATTAATAGCTACACCAAGCTGGAATGGGGGCTGTGATTCTGTAAATGACAATGTGCAATAAAAGCAGGGTTTTTGCGTTGCAGTAGCTAGGTTTTAATGTTATTTAGCTTCTTGTAGACAGTTAGACACCGTACATGTTTATCTATCTACTGTTTTTCCACTAGTTGAAAATGCAAGTTTTGGTCTCTTCGTTGTCGCTGATTTCCGCGTTGCTTGCACAGGTTTTCTTGAATTTCTCTTCTGCATATGTGTGAGATTAATATAAATACACACGCGCACACAAACAGATAAATATGAAAGAATGTTTAATCCTCGTTAGTAGGATGGGAAATCCTTCATTTCATGTTGTTCTGACTTTGTAGAAGACTTGAAACAGGGCACCGGAAAGTATCATATATATGCCCTGTTTGGGAACCTGAGGTTCAGGTTATTATAACCTAGCCTGTGTTTGGCAAGTGGGTTTGCAGGTTTTTTTGGCTATTTTAGTCACAAAAACAAAATAGACTATTTTAGCCATAACAAACAAAACATCACATCCAACCCATAATCATTACATTATTCTCTCACAAAAAAACTCAAAAAACAAAATAGGCTATTTTAGTCATAACAAACAAAACATCACATCCAACCCATAATCATTACATTATTCTCTCACAAAAAAATTCAAAAAAATCAAAAAGTCCTTCCCAAACCAAGCTTTTAAGCCCAGGCTAAAATAGCCAAAAACGCTAAAAAGTCAAAAAGGCAGCCCACTTCCTAAACGGAGGCCTAAAATGAGAAATAAGCAAAAAGGCGGCCCTGTTCACAGTTTTTCAAAAAAAAAATAAAATAAAATAAAATAAAAATATAGGCCGCAGCCCACGGCCTCAAAATGTTACATCGATGGCTAAATTACCATTTTGCCTATTTATATCAATTTTAAAAATTATAATTTTAAGGACAAATTTGTCATTTTAAATTCAAATATCATTTCAACATATTTTTCAATACAATAGCTCAAATAAAATTCATCTCATCTTTCCAAATACAAAAATTAAAATAGCCTACTAAAATAGTCAAAAAACCAAATAACCTACTAAAATAGCTACTTCCCAAACGAGGCCATAATGTGTGTGAAGATGTGTTTTTGTTAGCCAACAGAGAAAGGACTACACAGCAGGGTCCTCGTTTGGGAGCATCACTTTTTAGTGTAAAAGTTAAAAAGTCATTAAAAAAAAGCTAAAAAACCAACAACTTATATAAAAAGTTAAAGATTTTCTTTTCTTTACTTTTTGCACATCTTTTTGTAAAAATTAAAAAATCATTCTAAACATATTAATTTTTTTTACTTCATATTTTAGTTACAAAGTCAAAAAATTATTAAAATAACATGTTTCTAAATGAGACGGTCATAATTCATGAATGGATGTCAGGGGTGGTGGAGTTCAATCCCAGACACCTGAAAGCACATCTAGTAACTTTAATATGATTGAATTAGTATTTTCTATGAGCTCATTGAGATTCTTTTATCTTTCAAGTTGTTTCAAAACACTATAGTTAAGAATTTAAAATTGTATTTGGATCATAAATTTAGAAAAGAAAAGGAAAATAAGCAAAAATTTCGGCTAATATTTTATTTCATATTTTCTTCACATTTTCTCTCTTGTTTTCCCCTTCTAAATTTCTATTCAAAATCCATAATTTAAAGATAACCTAATTGAATCAACCCTCAAAGGAACTCCAGCACAGGGTTGCTCTTTGAGAAAACATCAAGACAGACCAACTATAAGAAAGAGTTATGGTAGTTACTATTATACTCCCTTCATTTTTGTGTCATGGTATTTTGTGTCATGGTTAACTGTGAATGATGGGTGGATTTATGAAAAATGAAAGTAGACACACCTGGTGGGCATTTTGAAATAATTATAAACATTTCATATGGGTTGAAACTCTGAAACCATTTCACCCATTTGTAATTTTTTTTTGTCCTTCAATTTTGCCTTTCAAGTTTTTAATTTTTTTTTTAATTTAAATGACTATAACCTATAAAAAAAAGGATAAAATACATTACGTGAGATTTGTTTAAAAAACGCATTGTTCCATATAGTTTGAAAGATTATAAATATCTTATTGTTAGAATTTTTTATTTAACAAAATTAATTAAAAAAATAAATTTTCTAACTATTCTTTTATACTATAATAAAATTACCTGAATTGTTAATTAAAATTAATTTATGATATCCGTTAAAAATTGTTAATTAATTTGATAATTTATTAATAAAATAGATTATTTGTTTTGAAATTAAAAACTTTAAAGGAGAAGATGTAATTTTTAAAATAATTTGAAGCAAATCTCAAGGTATATTTATAATTTATCCTAAAAAAAAAAACTAGGGTAATTTACACTTACACCCCTGAGATTTGGATTCAATACATATTACCCCTGACGTATAAAAAATTACATTGACCCCTTGTCATTGTAATTATTTAGAGGGAATTAATGTTAGTATCAAAAAGATATTAAATTCATACACTCTTTTTTTTCTTACTTTGCTTTATTTCTTCTATTTTTTTTCCTCTTTGCTTTACTTTTTTTTTTTCCAATGTAATTTTATTTATTTTTCTATTAGGAGTTGTTACTTTTTATATAAATAGGAGTTTGTGAAATGAGACTAGTAACTACAAAGGTGAGAATGTAATTTTTAAAATATTAAGTGATGATATGTATTAAATCTAAATATCGGTGCTAGTGTAATTTATCCAAAAAAAACTATAAATTAAAAAACCGACCCAAACAGCGCCTTCAACCACCGGCGCAATAGAAACCCTTGCCATCTGCGCAGTTGTCCCCAGTTCGCAGACCGATCTCTCTCTATGTTCACTCCGACTGAAGAAGAACAATGCAGGTCGTTTCAAGGCAATTAGGGCACCAATCTTTGAAGCTCTCACCTGCAATTTCATCTCTCAACTCCATCTACCAGCTCACAGATCGTAAACTAGTGATCTTGGTTGCAGATTATGGTAACGATCATCCGCGATACGCATCTACCCTTACCACCAAAGGTGTGGGACATCTAGTTCGCAAGGGCACAGGTGGAAGATCATCTGTCAGGTAACTCTTCTTCAAATCTACTCTCGTGTTTCGATTTTTTTTTACGTCATATATGCTGGGTTGGCTTTATTAGAATTGGGTTATGAAATTTTAATTCTCATGATCTTAGATTGGCTTAGAGCATCTCCAACCGTTCATTTATTTTTTCACCAAATCTGAGTAAAAAACAGGTTTTCTCAATTTGATACGGCTTCCTCCAATGGTGAGCATCAAACGACAGAGCATCAAACCTGTTGGTCAATCGGCCGGTCAACCGGTAAGACTAATTGAGGGAAGGGTCGACCGGTTGGTCAACCGGTCGGTCGATCGGTAAGACTAAATTTTTTTTTTAACCTGTTTGAACCTTCGACCTATTTGAACCTACCTATTTGAAAGGGAATCGGTCCGACCGGTTGGTCAATCGGCCGGTCGACCGGCTGGTTGACCGGTTGGTCTCCCCCAACGGTCACGCACGGTAAAATGGTGAAACTTGGAGCCTGTTCTCACTTTGATGAATTTTTTGTTTCATTCTCATTTTGATACCAATTTGTTAAAACCATTGGAGCTCCAAAAAGTGACTTTTTCATCAAATTTCAAATCTGATGCAAGGTTTGATGAACGGTTGGAGATGGCCTTACTAGTTTAATTTGATAATTTTCGTAAGTCTGTTTTATCCTAAATAATTTTGCAACTATTCCGATTAATTATTATTAATCTGTTTGGTTAATATTCTGGAATAAGTATTAACTGAACTATGAGCCAGTTTTGAAATTACAAATTCTATATGAAAATCCTAAGTGATTCGTGATTAGACCAAGATTAAAATATTTTAATTCCCAATCATTCAAAACACACAATTTAAATCATTAAGCAGTTACGAAAGTGATTTAGATTGTTGTTTTCGAAATAAACAATAAATCGACACAAACGATTTTTACGTGAAAAATCACAATTGAAGAACCTTCAATTGTAAATTTGTAATAAAAAATCACGGGCGAAACGCCACTAATCAATCCACTACTGAAGAAAGAAAGATTACAAAGATAACAAACAAATTACCCAACTACTCCAATTTGTCTTCAAATCTTCTGTAACTCTTTCACCAAGCCTTCGTCTCGGAACTGATTAATCTGAACTTGTCGAATCAACGACTACGTACAGAATCAAACTCCTTTGAAACTCCACGTTTGAATCTTCAGAATCCACCGAAAAAGACTACTCTTGTATGTAATTAATCAACCTCCTTGATATGTGTATCTTAGATCATAGGTTACAAACCCTCTCAAATATATCAAAGAAAACTCACCAAAAATTTCAGAAGAAAACCTCAAACAAAACCCTAAGACCCTTAAAGAAGATCTAGAAAAAGTAACCCTAGTATTGAACCAACACACGAATATATAGTAACTAAGATCGCGCGGTCCGCTCGAGCGTGGGAATGCCCGCTCGAGCGGAGACTCCATATTGCATGTTTCATACAAGGTTCACGCTCGAACAGAAGATCCCACGCTCGAGCGTACAATTACAACACCCAGTAGTTTTGCAGACGTAACAAATGCTGTGAGAGTGCAAACCCCGCTCGAGTGTCACTTTCCCCACTCGAGCGGGAAGACAAAAACTGGAAAACTGGAAAATTACAACTTGATTACAACCTTAGTTTTTTTCCATGGAATTTGACAACAAAGGGTCCTAACAATCTCCCCCTTTGTCAAATCTCGGACAAAACCATTCTAAAACAATTTTCCTATCACAATCACCAAGAAAAAACAAACACAAACTAATCCCAAAAACCATGCACTTCTGTAATCAAAGTCTCTAAACAATTCACCTGAAAGAAAAGCAACCACACAAGCCAACCAAAATCTGTGGAACTGTATTAAATAATTGAGAAACATAAACATACTATCCATCCATAAAAAACATACTATATACCCATCTATTCAACTGTATCAAGTCAATAACTAAGTATATAAACAAGTATATAAACTGTAAGCAAAAACCAAAAATCTATCTAGTATCAAGTATGAACAGTATCAAGGACATGAACAAACCCCACTCCCTTTTTTTGTCCAGGAGGGATCAAAAATCAAGAAAAATAGAACTAGATATCAAGACTGGACATCAAAGATCATGGAGCGGGTGGCTGTGACTGCATCCGAAGCAGAGACAAGATCTGAGCCAACTGAGAAGAAGACTGGACCACAGACTCCTCAATGCGCCGTGTAGAAGCCTCCAAGGCAAGGAACCGAGCATGAGCAGTAGGCTCGAGATCAGTGAGCCGGGCCTCAAAATTATCCATCCGCCCCTCGAGTCGGTCAAACCATGAAGTAACAGACTGCTCAAAAGACTGAAGCTGGTCACGAATCGTACGAACTGGAGGTGGATGCTCCCCCTCACTGAGAGCACCAGCGGCAACAACGGCATCATACTCAGCCTCTTCTGCCATAGCAGCAACATCACCTATACCTGCACCAGACCGACCTGCCCCAGTAGAAACCCCCCGAATGTGAGACTGACTTTGAGAGACAGTCTTTTTGATAAAGGGTCGGGTAGGAGAACCAAACTCATCCTCATCAAAAGACGGGACCTCAAACTTGGCGAGAAGCCAGTTGATTAGGCACCCGTAAGGTAAACCAAGGTTATTGCGCTCATATGCTGCAACCATTTTCTGGATGATCAATGTGGCAAGATCAATGGAGCGATTTTGAGCGAGACACTGGAGGACAAACCCTTGGTCCTGGTTGATTTCGGAATTATGGGTGGTGACGATAACATTTGCACACACAATGAGGTTAAGCAACCTAAGCTGAGGAAGAAGCTCATTTTGTTTGATTAAGGAACCGGAGGGCCAAGGACGAGGGAAACCACATAAGGCATGGGCAACCTCATTGAAGTCACAAGTTGGGCGCACTAGAAAAGGATAAAAAATGAGGAATACTTCACTAATCCCTAACAACTCTAGAAGAAGATCAGTGGTAACAGTAATTGATTTTGACCTGACCCAAGTCTTGAAGGATGGACCAATATCATCAAGACTTTCCATGTTATAATAAAATTGTCGCACCCAAGTTAGGTTTTGAGAACTAGAAAATAAAAAGACATTATCCCCACCCAAGGGATCAAAAAGTGAATGGATAGGGATAGACTCGAATGTGTTGGGTTGAACATTACGTTCAAGATGAATGGTTCGGGTTGGATAAGACTCGTGAAACAACTTGGCTTTCTCAGCCGAGAGAAATCGGTCAGAGTTAAATGTAGGGCGAGGGGCAGTAGACTTCCGTTTCTTGACTACAGCAAGACAAAGAAACAAAACCAAAACACACAACCCCTAACCCAAAACAAAAATAAACCAAAAGAGAAAACACAAAACATTAGTAGCACAGTTTGATATAGCAACATGAGTCAAGTAGATAAGACTAGGATGCAACAATGTTGTCTCAAGAGAACCAAATATTTCAAATATGAATCAAGGTGAGCATGAAAATCAGAGAAACAATCAACAAGAGAAGACCTTAACTCATCTCAAAGTGCCAAAGACTCACTTAACACAGACCAAGAGACACTCGATTAAACAAACCCAATCAAAACGAACACTAGGAAACAAAAAATGACAGAAAGACTATAAAAAAAAAAACGAAAAAAAACAGAGGAGAAAGCGATGAGAGACATACCTTAGGTGTGCAAACACACTGAAATCACCAAAGAAGACACCAAGGAAGAGCAGTAGACTGAATCGCCAAGGTGCCCTAAGAGAGAGAATGAAACTTGGAGAAAAAAATGAACTGAAGAGTCGAGGGAGGGAGTTTTAAACCAAACCAGTCCGCTCGAGTGAGAGTATGGACGCTCGAGCGTGATCCAAAACACGCGTGGATACGCTCGAGCTCGAAAACAGACGCTCGAGCGCCAAAACAACCCTCGCAGAACTGTAAAACAAGGCACAAAATGCTGCAAGATTGAAATCAACGCTCGAGCGGGGACAGAACACCTCCAAACCAATTTTGTTTTTTTGTTTTTTTTTTATTAAAATAAAGAACGACTCAACCGAAAAAAAAAATGCCCTGTAAACAGCGAGGAGGATAATTGAAAGACTATAACACTCAAATAAGATTATCCATCACCCATGAATCCTGAAAACTTGTACAGTAAAACAAAATATGAATCATAAGATCATGAACAAGTCAGATAGAATTTAATCAATGAGCATAAACAACATGAGAATGCATAACTCAAAAACACACATGAGAGCTCACGAAAATAATGTGTGTGTGTTCAATCCTTGAGAGCCACAAAGCTAGAGTTAATCCTTGTAGTGATCGGATGGTTGGATCTCCGACAAGAGTAACTGAACATCACAGAGAAAAGTCAAACCACTGGGAATCACGGGGTATTTGTTGAGTAAATGCGGAGACTCCCCCTCAATAAATGATTTTTCTTTTTTTATTTAATTTTTCTTTCTTGTGGGCACTCACTGGTGGCATTCACGCTCAAAAGTATGGATACCAAACCAGAGAAGAATGAAATAAAAAAGGATGGCCTGGTTGGTGTCTCTGAGGTAGCCTTTTCCTAATGTCCGGATTTCAATGAACTGAGAGAGAAACCATAGAAGTGAAAAAAAGATGGTAGATGGTTAAGAGACTCAACATCACCCAGGATATACTAGTATAGGTCAATTCCTCTGAAAAAATACAAGAAACACTGTTAGTGGTCCATAGAGAACTTTGATCACTTGTGCAGAAACCCCTGCAACAGTTTATCTCAAGGATGTGTACAGAACATGGTTGTTAAAATCGCGATCTGGATCGTACGATCCTACGATCCTACTTTGCCAAAACAATCCAGATCGTTATAGGATCGATGTTATAACAGGATCGCAAGTAGGATCGTGTAGGATCGCAAGTAGGATCGTATGAGATCGTATAGGATCGTAGGTAGGATCGCAAGTAGGATCATAGATTTTATGATTTTTTACCTTATTTTTAATATGTATCATTTTAATTTTAATTTTTATCTTTTTTTTAATAGAAAGTAGGATCTTACGATCATCGATCCGATCCTACGATCCAATCTACCAGACCCTCTCACCGATCCTATTTAGGATTTCGATTTTAACAACCTTGGTACAGAATGAGATCATGAAGTAAATGAGTATGGGCATTCAGAATGAGCTATGAACAAAGAAGAATGAGATCTTGTAAGCAGCATGAGCAGTGTTCATATTCATTTTTGATGCAAAGATAACAGGAATCAATGACATTGAGATTATGATGTCCAAGTATACAGAAAGCCAACCACTCACACCCACTTGAAAAAAAACAAAAAACACCCTAGTTACTAAGCACCACACACAAGGTCTTTCTAAGAAACTCAAACCAAAGAAGATCAAGGGGTTTTGTAAAAATATCAGTTTTTTTATGCTCAGTGGGCACATGTTCAAGAACAACAAGGCCTTCTTCCACTAACTCTCGAATAAAGTGATGACGGATGTCAATGTGTTTGGTGCGAGAGTGTTGGACAGGATTTTTTGAAATGTTTATGGCACTTGTGTTATCACAGAAAAAAGTGAGAGTGTTCTGTTCTATCCCATAGTCATGAAGCATTTGCTTCATCCACAACATTTGTGCACAACAACTCTCAGCATTTGTGTTTTGGTTTTGTTTCTTTGTCTTGCTTTAGTCATGTCTACTTTTAAGAGACGAAAGTCTACTGCCCCTCGCCCTACATTTAACTCTGACCGATTTCTCTCGTTTGAGAAAGCCAAGTTGTTTCGCGAGTCTTATCCAGCCTGAACCATTCATCTTGAACGTAATGTTCAACCCAACACATTCGAGTCTATCCCTATCCGTTCACTTTTCGATCCCTTGGGTAGGGATAATGTCCTTTTATTTTTTGGTTCTCAAAACCTAACTTGGGTGCGAGAATTTTATTGTAACATGGAAAGTCTTGATGATATTGGTCCATCCTTCAAGACTTAGGTCAGGTCAAAGTCAATTACTGTTACCACTGATCTTATTCGAGAGTTGTTAGGGATTAGTGAAGTATTCCCCATCTTTTATCCTTTTCCAGTGCGCCCAACTTGTGACTTCAATGAGGTTGCCCATGCCTTATGTGGTTTCCCTCATCCTTGGCCCTCCGGTTCCTTAATCAAACAAAATGAGCTTCTCCCTCAGTTTAGGTTGCTTAACCTCGTTGTGTGTGCAAATGTTATCGTCACCACCCATAGTTCCGAAATCAACCAGGACCAAGGGTTTGTCCTCCAGTGTCTCGCTCAAAATCGCTCCATTGATCTTGCCACATTGATCATCCAGAAAATGGTTACAGCATATGAGCGCAATAACCTTGGTTTACCTTACGGGTGCCTAATCAACCGGCTTCTCGCCAAGTTTGAGGTCCCGTCTTTTGATGAGGATGAGTTTGGTTCTCCTACCCGACCCTTTACCAAAAAGACTGTCTCTCAAAGTCAATCTCACATTCGGGGGGTTTCTACTGGGGCAGGTTGGTCTGGTGCAGGTACAGGTGATGCTGCTGCTATGGCAAAAGAGGCCGAGTATGATGCCGCTGTTGTCGGTGGTGCTTTCGGTGAGAGGGAGCAGCCACCTCCGGTTCGTACGATTCGTGGCCAGCTTCAGTCTTTTGAGTAGTCTGTTACTTCACAGTTTGACTGACTCGAGGGGCAGATGGATATTTTTGAGGCCCGGCTCACTGATCTCGAGACTACTGTTGATGCCTGGTTCCTTGCCTTAGAGGCTTCTACACGGCGCATTGAGGAGTCTGTGGTCCAATCTTCTTCTCAGTTGGCTCAGATCCTGTCTCTGCTTCGAATGCAGTCACAGCCACCCGCTCCATGATCTTTGATATCCAGTTCTGTTTTTCTTGATTTTTGATCCCTCCCGGACAAAAAAGGGGGGTGGGGTTTGTTCATATCCTTGATACTGTTCATACTTGATACTTGATAGATTTTTTATTTTTGCTTACAGTTTATATACTTGTTTATATACTTGGTTATTGACTTAATACAGTTGGATAGATGGGTATATAGTATGTTTTTTATGGATGGATAGTATGTTTATGTTTCTTAGTTATTTAATACAGTTCCATAGATTTTGGTTGGCTTGTGTGGTTGCTTTTCTTTCAAATTTTTTTTAAACTGTTTAGTAAACATAGCCGTCATCTCAGACTCTAAATCAAACTCAGTCTCCGGAGTTTTTGCAGTCTTATGAGCACTAGTGAAAGCCACACTATCTTTTTGTTTTTTCTTAGAAATCTGGTGGACTTCATAAGTCTGCAAGTTTTCAACCAACTAATCAAGCTTGAGGGTATCAACATTCTGAGCCTCCTCAATGGCTGTCACTTTTGATTGGAACCTCTCGGGTAAAGACCTCAAAATTTTTCCAACAACTTTAGCTTCAGGGATTTTTTCACCGAGTGCACTAAGTTTTACATAGAAATCATCAAACGTCTCATCATCACGCATAAAAAGGGTTTCAAAGGCAAAGGTGAGACGTTGAAGTTTTGACCTTTTGACAGAAGTAGTACCTTCGTGAATTGTTTCAAGAATGTCCCAAGCCTCTTTTGCTACCTCACACGTGCAGATACGACGAAACTCTTCAGATGTGACGGAGCAAAAAAGGGAATTGAGAACCTTGCTGTTCCAACTCGAGTTCTGATAATCGGTTGTGTCCCATTTATCAAGAGGTTTGGGAATCTCAATACCATCAATGGTGACAGTAGGTTTACTCCACCCATATAGCACACAGTGCCAAACTTTCTCATCGATGGATTTTAAAAACGCTCTCATACGAGCTTTCCAATAAGAATGGTTTGTACCATCGAGTAACAGAGGTGTATGGGTCGAGTTACCTTCACGAATTGAATCCATATCACCAATCACACAAAATCACACTCCTATAGTTTTGATAAAAAACAAAGAGTGACCTACTCTAATACCAATTAAAAATCCTAAGTGATTCGTGATTAGATCAAGATTAAAATATTTTAATTCCCAATCATTTAAAACACACAATCTAAATCATCAAGTACTTACGAAAGTGATTTAGATTGTTGTTTTCGAAATAAACAATAAATCGACACAAACGATTTTTACGTGAAAAAATCACAATTGAAGAACCTTCAATTGTAATAAAAAACCACGGGCGAAATGTCACTAATCAATCCACTACTAAAGAAAGAAAGATTACAATGATGACAAACAAATTACCCAACTACTCCAATTTGTCTTCAAATCTTCTGTAACTCTTTCACCAAACCTTCGTCTCGGAATTGATTAATCTGAAGTTGAATCCATAACTTCACTTGTCGAATCAACGACTACGTACAGAATCAAACTCCGTTGAAACTTCACGTTTGAATCTTCGGAATCCACTGAAGAAGACTATTCTTGTATGTAATCAATCAACCTCCTTGATATGTGTATCTTAGATCATAGGTTACAAACCCTCTCAAATATATCAAAGAAAACTCACCAAAAACTTCAGAAGAAAACCTCAAACAAAACCCTAAGACCCTTAAAGAAGATCTAGGAAAAGTAACCCTAGTATTGAACCAACACACAAATATATAGTAACTGAGATCGCGTGGTCCGCTCGAGCATGGGAATTCCCGCTCGAGCGGAGACTCCATATTGCGTGTTTCATACAGGATTCACGCTCGAGCGGAAGATCCCATGCTTGAGCGTACAATCACAACACCCAGTAGTTTTGCAGACGTAACAGATGTTGTGAGAGTGCAAACCCCGCTCGAGCGTCACTTTCCTCACTCGAGCGGGAAGACAAAAACTAGAAAACTGGAAAATTACAACCTTAGTTTTTTTCCATGGAATTTGACAACAAAGGGTCCTAACACTATATATCTGTATATCTATATATTTTTGGAACTAATCCAAATTCTATAGTTGTGAACTTAAATTGGATTCTTATATAATTTGAAAGTGTTCTGTCTGGCAGTGGCGTCGTCGCTACAGTTTTTGGAGCTACTGGGTTTCTTGGGTGCTATGTTGTGCAACAACTTGGTGAGTTGGATCGTTAACTAACTCTTTCAATTTACATAATTTTTCTTCCCATTATATTATATTCAAGAGTCCCTAACTGTATCTCATGTTTGGGCTCAAGTTAATAAAATAACGTCTCTTGGCAAAATTTGTGACACAATAAATAAAATGGAGTTTTCTCTTTATAAAGATTGTGGACACATAAACTGAGGTTTTATGGAAGGCATATGCATTGGTTGCTTGGTAATCCCCATACCAATTTGGTAGAACAGATGAAAGTTGGCGTTTGCAGTAATCGAGACTTAAAAGAGGAAGGACAGTTTTGAAGTAACTGAAAAATATGAAGATAACAAGAAGACTTTGAAGTAAAGGTGGAAGTGATCTCTCTCTCTCTCTCTCTCTCTAGAATTGGGTAAGCAGTCATCTTCTCTTTTATTTGTTTGAGGAAAAAAAATCAAGTTCTGCCGCATGAAGAAGGGAGAGGCTGGTAAAAATGGTGGGATAAAGAGTGATTTAGCAGCACATCTTCTTGGTCAATACGGAATACAAATTTGCAGAACTGGTGCCCAAACAATTATAGTTTTGTTATGTTAATTGCTAAAGGTGGTGCACTTGTCAACCGATGAAAACTCATGTAAGGAGGAGAAAGTGTAGCAGATGGGGAAAGAAAAGAGAGGCATGTTGAGTAGTAGGAAGAGAGAAAAAAGGAGGGAGTATATAATTGCTTACTCTCTTTGCACAAAATACGAATAATATTAATTGTTACCTTTCAAGTTCCAACTATATTTGGCTATAATTTTTATTTATTTATTAATTTGTAGTTGTTTAGACAAATCAGATATTTTCTAACTGAAGACCATGCAGGAAAACCACCTTCTTGCTTGATTAAATAGTATGAATTTGCTATATTCATTATCAAAAAAATATTTTTATCCTGAATTTGTTTTCTTGAAAGTATATGTTTTTAATCCAAATTGATGCTTATACTTTATTTTCAGCTAAAATGGGTTCTCAAGTGTTGGTTCCTTTTCGAGGTTCTGAAGATGCTCTTCGTCATCTCAAATTGATGGGTGATTTGGGACAGGTAAAATGGAACATGACTTGCTATTCACACACGCACACGAAAGAGAAAAACAAAAACAAAAATATGAGGTACAGGTTTGTTTGATTGGGTGGATGTTGTATGCAGTGCCATTCATTGTTTACTTGAATTCAGTCCTTCTCACACTTATTTTGCAAATAGTTCCGATGAAATACAACCCAAGAGATGAAAATTCAATCAAGGCTGTAATGGCAAAGGCTAATGTTGTTATTAATCTTATTGGTATGCAATCTTAAGCTGCCACTAGACCTATCAATACCATATTCTTTTGTTGCATTGAAACATTTTTTACTTATCAACTTCCTTTTTGGTAGGAAGGGAATATGAGACTCGCAATTATAGCTTTGAGGAAGTGAACCAATATATGGCTGAGTAGCTTGCAGTGGTAGATTCTCTCTCTCTCTCTCTCTCTCTCTCTCTCCCCCCATAAATGATTTTCCTTACAACAATGATAGGTTGTGTATGCCAAATATGAAAATGCCAAATACACCCATTACAGTCTGAACTATGGTCTATGTTGAGGCCTAAATGGCTAAGACTGACAACCAATTAGGAGATATTTAATTGATTTTTATTTTTGAGAGCAAATTGCCAGACTCTAAGGAGAGATGTCAACCTCATATATGAAATTGATTAACGTGTAGAAGTAAATTTAACATTTGACGTGGTTGTTTGAAACAAAAGAGGCTAATATGTAAGGTTTATTGCCCACATGATTAATAAGGGAGAAAAAAGATTTGAATAAGACAAAGAACCTTTTTTTATCTTGATCAATTTCCGTAACCATCATGACTTGCAGGGAATATCCCTGGTAACAACTCTGAAACATTTGTGACATGCACTGTACCATACCATCACATAATTACTGAAATTACTAACCGTCTCTCCTGGGAGCATCTGCTGTATTTAAGGTTTCAAATTATGTTGTGTTTGCAGATTGCTAAGGAACATGGTGGTATCATGAGATTTATACAAGTTTCTTGCTTAGGTGCTTCTTCATCATCTCCATCCAGAATGTTAAGAGCTAAAGCTGCTGCTGAGGAGGCTATCATGCGAGAAATACCAGAGGTGAGGTTATGCCCGTGGTCTTTTTAGTAAGTAAAGTTTTATTTATTTATTTTTTTTTAAGGCTAGCTGATGATTTTGTTTTGAAAATTTATCTTGTAGTTGTCTTACTTATTGGTAACAAATATGAACCAAAGTTGTACGCTCTTTAATGCTGGGTGCAATGTAGCCTTTGATCTCAATCTTGCTTTCTTGTGATTTTTTAGTTGGAAAATCATTATCATTACTAAGATCATGACACCATTTATGCAAATGTGAGGCATTGCTCTATATCAGAAAAGTGGTTATGGAGACAAGAAGAAGGCAATGCAGCCTTAATGATGTGGCAATGCTTGAACTTTTATGTAAGATTTTGAGTATCAAACTTTTTAACCTAACTCTGAGAGATAAGACTGTCAGTTCTAATATCTTGATGAATTTCACCTTTAATTTTGTTCACAAGTCTGTAATGTTGTCAAATGGCCAAGGTTGCACACAGCACATGTTTATTTTTTTGTGGCCTTGCATATTTGTATAATTTGAAGAGGTACTAATTCATGCATTTTGCAACTCCGGGAGAAAAAGAATTATAATATATATTGTTATTTTTTCTTTTGAGATAGGAAACGATACAGATTGTGTTAAAAATAAAGAAGAACCATGAAGTAGAATCAGGTTTCTAATTTGTGGATCTAGGAATCTTTTTATGAAGCTTGTAAACCAAATATTGTTGCAGTTCAGAAACAAGGCAAGAAGGAACCAACAGATCAAGTCTAGTCCAACTCCAACCAACCACAAACTTTAAAATGTCCACAATCAAATGTTTTTGGATTTTCAAAGTCCAAACCATTGCTTCCCAATGAACTTGGAGCAGAAATAAGATTTCTGCTTTAATAGTGAACACCACCTGTTTTTTTTTTTTTAAAGAAAAAGGTAAGTTAGACCTTGTTTGTGTTGATCTTTGGAACCTCATCCAAATTGTCTTTGGGATATGGGTGATATACTGATTGAGAACTTACTCTTACATGATATAGAATAGGGAAATGCTATCACATTGAGGGTGAAGTTTCTTTATGGTTTCATGTTGTCACTCGATAATATATCCCTATAAAGTGCTCATGTTAACTGCAATGGTTTTATTTTATTTGAAATGATGCAGGGTTCAATATCTCTATTTTACACCTTTCCATTTTTTAATGTTATTGCCTTCTTTTCAGAGGAGACTTACTGATATAGTTCTGCCTTCAGGCCACAATATTGAGACCTGCAGTAATGATTGGTACAGAAGATAGGATCCTAAATCGGTGGGCGCAGTTTGCAAAAAACTACGGCTTCCTTCCACTCATTGGGGATGGATCCACCAAGTATCTCTTCAAATCTATTAACTGAAAATTCGTTGAAATATAAATGTGATATGGGATAATAGGAAACTTCAGCTCTGTCCAAATCTTGTGGATATTTTTCTGAAGGGATTGTATTGCCGTATTCAACCTGTATATGTTGTTGATGTCGCAGCTGCAATTGTTACGGCCTTAAATGACGATTGCACCAGCATGGGGAAAGTGTTTGAACTTGGTGGACCAGAAGTCTTCACTGTGCATGAACTGGTAATTTCTCTGCCTATCTCCTAATCTTTTCGTTTTCGCACCAAAGTTGTCAGGTGGAGTGGATTTTAACGATTTTCAAGGGTGCTGCAGGCAGAACTTATGTATGACATGATTCGTGAATGGCCTCGCTATGTGAAAGTTCCTTTTCCCATTGCTAAGGTAGGGAGTAATCAGACACTATGGCCATGTTTGTTTGGGCGGACTGGATTAGTAATCCCATGACTAATAGTCCTAGGATTATGTATCCGTTGGATTATGTATCCTATCTTAACTAATAGTCAAGTTTAAAATAATTAATCCGTACTTCAATTGTTTAACCAAACATCGGATTAATAATTTTATTGGATTATTAGTCCAATCCCATGCTCATGTCCACCCAAACAAACATAACCTATATGAATTATGTGTTGGTCTCTATGAACTTACGTTGTTTTCGTCATTGTCACTCGACTCTACAACTCAGTCATATGTTTTTTTTTTTTGTTAAATAACACAAACTCATTCTTATGTTCTCAGTTATTTGGAAATTGTAAGGAAATTTGTTTAGCCTATCTGTGATTTGAGGATAATTTCTTCTATCAACTCATAGGTTTCTTGTGAAGTCCCCTACGTAGGATTGCAAAATTAAGGATTTTTTTTCAAGAAGGTTGTATCCTGGGTTTTTTTCTATTAAATCAAATGTATAGATATTTCTTATGTGAACATATAATTTGGCAAAATTTTCATTTTATGTTATTGTTAAATAGGAAAAAAAAATAATGTACCTAAGATATGAACATGTGTAAGTATAACAGAACTTGAAGATGAGATGTTTGGTACTCGCAGTGCATTTATGGGCTCCATTGTTCAGCCCAAAACTGCTGCAATTACATTTCTTTCTATTTATCAGGTTCGTGACAAGTCAATCCTGACATCAGATGCAGTATTCAACTCAACATCCTTTTCCTTTATATGCAAAGTAACTCGTCAGAAACTGATGTGCTTTTTATTAGCACTTTGGAGGATCTTTTATTGCTTTACAAACTGAAAGCCACCTCAATTTTTTCCTTATTACGTATACTTAATTAATACACACACGTGCGCGCGCGCACACACACATACACACACACATATATATATCAAATATTGTCCTATTTGCTTTAAGTTTTCAAAGGATGATCTGTTCCCCAAAGGTTGGGGTCCGCCCAAGTCACTTTCCTGCAGTGCCAGTAAAAAAAAAAAAAGCATTCCTAATAGTTGCATGCATACGCGTCTTTGTGCATGTGTACGTACTGAAAAGTGTTTTCTCTAGTAAGTGTGTTATGGTATTGTTCATCAGCAAAGTCTACTTTTGTTTTAGGTGGTTTCATCTTTCTCTCCGTGGTCATATGAGTGTTGGTACAGGCTTCAGGTGACTAACTTTAAGTGTTGATTTTTTAATTTTCTATTTATTTCATGTTGGTCTTACTGATTTCAGGCGATTGCAATGCCTCGGGAGATGTTTCTCAATAAAGTTCCCTTTCCGCTGCCCACTCCTACCATATTGAATTTAGATGAAATGAATGCCCTTACTCAAGATACAGTTGTGTCACCAGATGGTTTGTGCGATAAATTTCAAGCTCTAAACTCCGTCATTATTTTTTTCAATGACATTTCTGTAATTTTTGTATGTAGGCATTTACACCTCTGATTTCTCTAGTGGGTTTTGCAGCCTTAACTTTTGATGATCTCGGTATTATGCCGCATAAGCTGAAGGGATATCCTGTTGAGTTTCTTATCCAATACCGTAAGGGTGGGCCACAATATGGCTCGACTGTCAGCAAAAAAGTATCTCCAGCTGCATGGCCATCAAAGTCTTCGGTTCTTTAATTTTGAACGTGTTTTTCCAATTTTGACACCTTCAAATGTATACCTCAATTTCTTTATACAAAAATAATTGCTATTGCAAAGCTTCTGCTTCGATATATTCATGATTTCTGAGAAAATATTTTGTTATCTTAAAAATGCTGTTAATTAATTTCTTAGATCTGTGATTAATTTATATGATAACGGCAACCTTAATTTCCATATTGATTTATTTTTTTTTTGGAAAAATTTCCATATTGATTGATGAGCGAGTCTTTTAACCATAGGTTTCCAGAGAGTGGTTTTTGTTGACATGTAATGAATAAAGGAGGGTCCTTCAATGATTGCATTGTACAATTTTGAGAATACTCTGATCACTTCTTGTTCTACTAAAGGGCAGTATTTGGCCTGCTTGTCTAGCCTTGGTTTTAATACAAGTGAAGGAACAAAATTTGTATTTATGCATGGTTTGGAATGGAGTACCCATCTGTTTGCGCTTTTTATTTACTTATTTTTTCTTGACCGAGTGGACTACCCATATGTTTGTTTGATGGGTAGGTTCTACAGTGATTCCTTCCAGTTGGATTTTGAGGCAGACCTATGGCTTTTGTAGCCAACCCTGGATTATGATGGAGAAGAGTGTTGATTAAGTCATTCCAAAGGAATTTTACTTTGCTTGTAGTTAAAGAAAAGTACACATTACTGATGGAGTATTCAAAGAATCAAGCTGTGCGAAGTGGGAAAGTCCACAATGAAAAACTTCTGGGGATGCCAACAAGAGGAAGAAGCTGCAACTATCAATCTATTGAAATTAATCAGTCATCTCATGTCCGGACAAAGCGGCTATGGATCTTTTGAACGTGTCAATCTAGAAGGAAAGAATGTTGGTGCAGCAATGATCAACCGCCGTGGCACTTCTGGTGAGTCACCCAATTGTTGTAATATAAACATTTACATAAACAACAATATTCAGGGGGTGAACAACTCGGTTCTGGTTGGTAGTGAGGTAAAAATGGGAGACCCCGGTGTGTGCTTGTCTCTGAGTGATGTGAAGCTGGGTAAGGCATTTCTGGAGCCAAAAAAGAAGAGTTCTAACCTTGGGTTTTATGGGATGCTTCTATTAGTGGCCATTGCTATTTTCTTGTTGCGATCGTTGTTTTAGCATTAGATCTGTAGATTCAGATCTTATCAAGCCAATTGCCAAAACAGATTCAAAGGTCAGGCCGAATTATCCTATTTTGTTGCTCACAATTATCATTTTCCTTTAAAATTTTGGATTTCTCTTTTGACGGGCATCCTATTTTGTTACCCACAATTATCGTAGAACGATTTTTGTTGAGTGCGACACTTCAATCTGCATTTCCATATTGTAATGAGCCGATGGGTTTTAAAATGTATTGAAGTTTCATCTTTTCAATTAGACTCAAATGAGCTTCAGTCTAACTGCTATTTAATACCTTGGATTTTGTCTAAGATAAGTTTATGAGTATATTTTTAATTTATATTAAAACTTTGTTTATAATAACGAGTCAAATGAGTTGAGCATGCATATTTTGATTCATTTTAAAGCAATAATGGCAACATCCATGGTGTTGTGTTTGGAAAGAGATGGATCTCTGTCTGGGGACATATGATTTCTGTGGTCATTTTTCTTCGGAGTCCCACAGATGTCGGGTAGTGAGGAAGAAAGGATCCTTTCTCCGGCGTCCCATAGTTTTCCATCGTTTTAACACATAGTGCACAAGTTTGTCTTGTTAGTCTTGAAATTGAGTTATACATACTAGGACAGTTATACACTTGTAATGAAACACCTAATCATCTAAACTAAACCAAATGGTAAAAGAATTTTGAAGCTTGCCTTCCTTCTTCTCCAATTGGGTGGGCAAACGTGGTGCAAGTAATTAGACAATAATGCATGGTATGTTTGGGGGGTTGTTGGGGTTGAGAATTGACAAGGAAGGTGCGGTGGAGTGGCATCCACGTTAAATACCTTTCTAATCTTTTGACATGGTCTTAAGGAACAACCATCCACTTCTTTTCATTCATGTTTACATCCAATAATCCATATGTTATTGGTAGGATTAGAGATGATTATATTTCTCATTTATATATTTTTATCGTTTCTTAATTCGTTACTTGTTTTGATTATAGAATTAAGATTGATAGTTTATTAGTAAAATTATCAATACCACGTGTCTCCTGTGAACGCATGTTTTTTGCTTTATACTGACTATCCTTCAAGTTTTAAAAAATATATTTAGTCCCATAAATTTAGTATAATCACATTGACTTGCTCTTTAGTAATGTTAAAGCGATGGAATTAATGAAGATGATTGGTAAACATAAAAATAAGTATAAATAAAATATAAAATTTAATATAAAAGAAATGATATATTTGTTTGATTCATATATTTCAATATAAAAGATTTGATGTTTAATTTTATAAAATTGTAAGAAGGTTAATTAATACATATAGATTGATAATGCCAAAGTAAATTATGCATAGATATAAGAAATATGCATTTTTTTTTTATATAACTCTAGGTGTCCGTGCCAGTTTGTGCGCACCTCGACTAATCCCTGGAGGACCAATCCCACCGTCCACTAGCGGGGGCTCATTTAAAGTCAGAGTAAGAAATATGCATTTTATTAATTATGTTTATTCAGTTATTTTAATTTTATTAATCTAAAACTGTCAAATTCATATCTAAAATTCATAACTAAAATATTTATATTCTTTAAATGTGTTATATCAAATCAATTCATTTTAAATTCATATGTTGCATTTATTTTTTTTATTTATGACTTGGGATTGTTTTGAGAATTAATTTCTTAAATAATTTTTTATTAAAAATATGTAAAAAAAAAAAAAGAGTCAAAAAAATAATTTTTTTTTCACTATTTTAACTAAAATTTGAACTTCCAAAATAGGCCTTAATGTAATTTATTCAACTATTAATGATGAGTAAGGTTTCTACCAAATGTCTCACATTAATGTGAAACTCACACTATGTGAGTTTCATATGGATCCCCACACTCATACAATACATTTGATAGAAATTTTAATAAAATTTATTCAACTATTAATGATAAGTAATGTTTCTATCAAAATTTTTACAAAATGTCTCACATGAGTGTGAAACTCAAATCATGTAAGTTTCATGTTGATCCCACACTCATGTGATACATTTGATAGAAATTTATTCAACTATTAATGATGAGTAATGTTTCTACCAAAATTTCTACCAAATGCTTTACATGAGTGTGAAACCCACACCATGTGAGTCTTATGTGTATCCCACACTCATATGATACATTTAGTAAAAATTTTAATAAAACTTATTCAACTATTAATGATAAGTAATGTTTCTACCAAATGTCTCACATGAGTGTGAAACTCACATCATGTAAGTCTCATGTAGATCACACACTCATGCAATACATTTGATAGAAATTTAATAAAATTTATTCAACTATTAATGATGAGTAATGTTTCTACCAAATGTTTCACATGAGTGTGAAACATACACCATGTGAGTCTTATGTGTATCTCACACTTATATAATACATTTAGTAGAAATTTTAATAAAATTTATTCAACTATTAATGATGTGTAATGTTTCTATCAAATATCTCACATGAGTGTGAAACTCACACCATGCGAGTCTCATGTATATCCTACACTCATGTGATACATTTGATAGAAATTTTAATAAAATTTATTTAGCTATTAATGATAAGTAATATTTCTATTAAAATTTTTACCAAATATCTTACACCACATGAGTCTAATGTAAATCTCACTCATGTAATATATTTAGTAAAAAATTTAATAAATTTTTCAAAATTTCCAACATTTTTTATTAATGATAATTTCACATAGCAAAATCGATTTCACATGATTTTTTTTAAGAAAAATGCTTGGAAGCACTAATTAGTGCTCCCACTAATTAGGTGGCAGTGGGTCCCGCCATTAATGATGTGATATTTTGGTCTTGGAGTTGTATTTTTTTTTTTTTTTACTTTTTTAATGTATTAGTGCTATTAGTGGTGATATTTTTAGTGGGATGAATCATTGTTGTTTTTTTAAAGAATTGGATTCGAAGTTTTATGGACGGCCAAGATGAGCCAGAGATGCAGATCTATCTCCATCTTTCACGACGTCTCAGCCAATGCAATTACTCCACGTACGCAACCCAGAACTCCACTTCCAAAAAAGCCCTCAAATCAGACTACGTGATTTCAGGAAACTGACGTCATCAGGGTCCCACGTGGCACCAAATCCAGCGGTCACCGACACAAGAACATCCCACCCCCAGCGCACCATTCTAACTTACGCGTCCTTTTTCACGTCCCGTTTATATACGCCTCCTTTGTCACCTTCTCCACACCCTCTCTCTCTCTCTCTCTCTCTCGCTCTCTATATCTAACAGTGAATGCAATCAGTCAATCACTTCAAAAATCTCTCTACAACTCTACGTGTATAGGTAAGTACTCATTTCATCGACCAATCTTTGTTCGGTTTTGCAGTTAAATTTTAGTTCTACTCGTTTGAGTTCGATCTGCTCCGATTTTCCCTGCTCAAAATCAGCAGCAGATCGAACTAAATTCAGTTGATTTTTCTCGTGATTCGTGCTAGTTCATTTTCATCTCATACGGATCTCTTATATTCAGATTCGATTCAGTTTTTTTTTTTAATTTCTTATTATTATTTGTTCGCTGTTCGATTCATAAGAAATCCGGATGATGAGCTGTTCTGATAAATCAATAGTTTTTAGCCTTAATTGTTGAGTTCCAGAACCAGAATCGAATTTAGGGTTTGGGTTTTTGGTGTGTCTTGAAGTTTTGAATATAGGGATTGGGGGTTTTTGTTTGCATGATGTTGTTATTGAGGTGAGGGTATTTGGTTGTTTGTTTGAAATCTGATGAGACGTCGCTCGCCGACGAGCTCTCCTGTTGATCATATGGAGAAGGGTACTGGAAAGAATCAACAGTCCCGGCTTTGTTTGTTGGCGTTGTTGTCAGCTTTCTTCTGGTTCTTGTTATTGTACTTCCATTTCGTTGTCCTAGGAGGCAGTACAGTTAGTGATCTAGCACAGTTGAATTCCATTTCTGTTATTTCTGAGTCACTCAATACCCCATCGGTCAGTGCCAGCCTTAGAAATCCCCAATCAACACCCATTAGTCATCCGAACGATGCCCAACCAACACCTGTCACTCGGCCTAGCAATGGCCAATCATCTCCTATTAGTCGCCCGAGCAATGCTCAACCATCTTCCATTAGTCATTCGAGTAGTGCCCAACGAACCCCTGTTAGTCATCCAGCAACTACTACCCAACCAAAGTCACAGAACTTCCCATTTATGAGGGCATTAAGAACCAAGGAGAACAAGAGCGATCCGTGTGGTGGGAGGTATATATACGTGCATGACCTTCCTCCAAGGTTTAATGAAGATATGCTTAAGGAGTGTAGGAGTCTCAGTCTTTGGACAAACATGTGCAAGTTCACTACAAATGCCGGGTTGGGCCCCCCGCTCGAGAATGTTGAAGGAGTGTTCTCAGATAGTGGATGGTATGCAACAAATCAGTTTGCTGTCGATGTGGTCTTTAGTAACCGAATGAAGCAGTATGAGTGCTTGACAAATGAGTCTTCTCTTGCCGCTGCTTTTTTTGTACCTTTTTATGCCGGTTTCGATATCGCACGGTTTCTTTGGGGGCATAACGTATCAATGAGGGATGCTGCTTCTCTTGCTTTGATGGATTGGCTAGAGAAGAGGCCGGAGTGGAGTATTATGGGAGGAAAAGATCATTTTCTTGTTGCAGGAAGGATTACTTGGGATTTTAGAAGACTGAGTGATGTAAATTCAGACTGGGGTAACAAACTTCTCTTCTTACCCGCTGCAAAGAATATGTCCACACTGGTGGTAGAATCTAGCCCGTGGAATGCAAATGATTTCGCCATCCCATATCCCACTTACTTTCATCCAGCAAAGGACGCTGATGTGTTCACTTGGCAGGGCAGGATGAGGAAATTGGAGCGGAAGTGGCTTTTCTCGTTTGCTGGTGCCCCACGTCCTGGCAACCCCAAATCAATTCGGGGACAGATCATTGATCAGTGCAAGAACTCGCAGGTCTGCAAACTGTTGGAATGCGATTTTGGGGAGAGCAAGTGCCATTCTCCAAGCAGCATAATGAAGATGTTTCAGAGCTCCCTTTTCTGCTTACAGCCTCAAGGTGATTCATACACGCGGAGATCTGCTTTTGATTCAATATTAGCAGGTTGTATACCTGTCTTCTTCCATCCCGGTTCTGCATACACACAATATACTTGGCATCTTCCAAAGAATTATTCTCAGTATTCGGTATTAATTCCGGAGGACAGTATTCGAAAGGGGAATGTTAGCATAGAGGAAAGGCTGAGTCAATTTTCTCCTGATCAGGTAAAGCAAATGAGGGAGGAGGTTATAAGTCTTATCCCAAGGCTGATATATGCAGATCCTCGCTCTAAATTGGAGACTCTTAGAGATGCCTTTGATGTAGCTGTGCAGGCAGTTATTGACAAAGTTACAAGGTTAAGGAGAGACATTATTGATGGTCGTACAAATGATGATTTTATTGAGGAGCTCAGTTGGAAATATGCTTTGTTAGAGGAAGGACAATACATTGGTCCTCATGAATGGGATCCTTTTTTCTCAAAACCAAAAGGTGGTAATGTGGATTCCAATGATGCATCAGCAGAAGCAGCAAAAAATTCTTGGAAGATTGAACAAAGAGGACACTCATGAGTTGGCCACATTAATTTTGTTGACCAAATTTCATACACCCAGTGAATACAATCTGGAGCTTAAACTGGATGCTACACCAGTAGTTAGATTTGGAATGCAGGTATGAGCTCTTATCAGGGCCCTTGTTGGGAAATCATTTCAGAGTTAAATCTAGTTTGTGTCAACACAATCTTAGTCTAAATGCTAAGCATACAAATATATGTATTTTCTGCTACAAGTATAAATAGATGTTTGATCTTTGTTTTGAAAATTTTTTTTTACTTGTTTAAAAGTCTCATTTTGAATTTTTTGTAGTGATTCCTTGTACTGTGTTTAATAATGATATTTTCATCCATCTGTAAGCCTTTTTGTTTTTAAATTTCCTCTTGTGGAAAGTGTTTCATACTATCTGTTTTGGTACTTGACCTATTGAACTAGGTGTAGCAGTGTGTGTGAGTGTGAGCATGTGCACGCGCACACGTTGTGTGTTGTGGTTACATGGGTCCTGAGGGCAATGCTTTTGAAGGGTAGTTAAAGTTATGCCTTAAGCCAGCCATTTATAATTGTTTACAGGTATTTACACCTGTTTGAAACTTGGTCTCTTCATGTTTTGCTTCTAATATACGTGAATGTCTATTTGAAGTTTTGGTGTAGGGAGCCCATCAAACTGTGGTATCCTTTTTTGCAACTTGCAAGGATTATTCATCCTTTTCGACCATATGTCCTGAATGTCTATTTGAAGTTTTGGTGTAGGGAGCCCATCAAACTGTGGTATCCTTTTTTGCAACTTGCAAGGATTATTCATCCTTTTCGACCATATGTCCTGTTAGTGGTCGTATAATTTGTATAAAAGTGAGGCAGCTGACGATTGATAGTTAACATGGGATAAAATGAAACTGATTTAAGTTAAAAGAGCTCTTAGCTCTACAATTAGATGTTCTCTATATATTATGACAAAACTTCAGTATTTTCCAATCAGGACTATTGGAAGTGAAGTTACTTTAGTGGGTCTACAAGATTTAGTTCGACATATTCTATATATATATATATTATCTTTATAGGAATTCTACTACTGAAATAGTAATGTGGTATACTAAATTACCTGATAGGGCGTGTTACCTGTGTCACCATTGTTGGTTGTATATTACTTTTAGGAATTAGGAATCAGTTGTTTCCTACCATCCCCAAACTAGAAATAATTGGTGCCGCTGATTCTGTGAATTTTGTCCTCTCTTTTGTTATGGACTTAAACCCCCATCATCATCATTTGTTATTTATTCAGTTTCTGCCATTAAAATAACTATTTTTGGAACGTCACTCACATGTAGAGAAGACAAGCTTGGTAGCCAAGTCATTTTTGTGTTAGAATTAGAAAAGAAAGCACGCACGTGAGAGCAACTACTAGTTTCCATGGAAAAAGGGAATGAGTTGAAAGTGAAAATGATGGGCTCTACTTTGAGATCAAGAGAAGCTGGGGATATAATAAATCCAGATGAGTTTGCAGTGACCATGTGAGTTTTTCATTCTTTCTTTCTTTCTTTTGTAGGAGTAATAATTGCGTTGATTGATTAATAATAAAGGGAGGTGAAAAAGGTTTTGTTTGATAACTATTGGTTCCTTCCCCTGTTATTCCTTGGATCCTTGCTTGACTTGCCTCTAGATACCCCTAGGATATCCATTCTTTTTTTTGTAATTCACACACCAAGAGAGTAAAATGATGGGGGCCTGCTGAATATATTAGCAGTGAGGGAAAATCTAATTAGGTTCAGGCAGGCACACAGAGAGAAAGAGACCTTTCTCCAAGAAAGCAGTAAAAAAATCGGAGCTGGTTGAATATATGTGTATATATATTAAGATTGAGGGAATCTAGTTAATGTTGGGTTGAGGGTAAGCTCTACTTTTGTCGGGGACTTGCACATTCGTTACGAAAACACATTATTATTATTATTATTATTATGGGTTGAGGGTGAGCTCTACTTTTGTCGGGGACTTGCACATTCGTTACGAAAACACATTATTATTATTATTATTATTATTAGCTGGAAATGCTGTCTCCCTTAATTTTAACTCACTTCTCTGGAAACGGAGTCTGTTGCGCTTTAAACGGCACTGTTTCTGTAATTTTTGTTTTTTAATAAAAAAACAGGTGTTTTCTTCAACTAAATTTGACTCAAGTTTAAAGTGCCAACGGGTCCAGTTACCTCTGCCTTTTTTTTAATTCCTTCATTGCTCACCTCTTTTGTTTGGAGACAAGTTTATTATTCCCTTTCTTAGTGGTGTTTCTGGTTCAGTTGCGCCTGAGAAACCTTCAGTCTGCATTCGTCCGTCGAATTGACGGATAGATGTGAATCTGTCTAGCGGTTTAAATTTTTACAAATTTTGAACATAATATAAAAATTTGTCAACATTTTGTTTTTTGGATAATAATCAAACTCAACATAACAAAAAAATTATCAAGTAAATTGTTAAATACCAATAATAAATATAGATAAGAAAACTATGCATTATTAAAATTATTTCATTACTTTTTTTATTCAAAAATTATTTAATTTGATTTTTAAAAAATGACAAAATTAAGTTTTATATTTTTTACACAAAAATATTAAATATTAACACTTATCATTTGATAAAAGGGTTTTCAAATTAAAAACAAATTAAAAATACAAACAGAATATCTAAACAAATTAAAAACACATAATCTTACAAATTACTGAGGGTGCTTGCGGTTTGGCGGTTCAATTGCGGCTAAAAGAATTTCAAATCTGTCATCCGTTCAAAACTAGGTAGATTGAAAAAAAATCAATCCGCAATTATTCGTTCGTCATCACGTAACTGTTCAAAATGCGGCGAATTGGTTCGGTCCGTTAGAGAAGTAAATTTTATTTTATTTTATTGATTTTTTTTGAAAAAATGTATAAAAAAAAAAAGAAAAAAAAATAAAATAAAGATGTGATGTGACTTAAATAAGTTAATAAGTGAATAATTTATTTTATTTTTTTTTGTTCAAGTTGTCAAAATAGACCTGAGCCTCGACAATGAGCTAACCGGCCTGGTCCGATCTTAAAATTTTAAGGCCCAAGCCCAAGTTCATAGTTTTGGGTAGTCCACTGATTGGACCCGGCCTGTCCCATTCTTTATTTTTAAAGCCTCGTGGATTTAGAAATATGAGTAATGGCTTTGGACCCAGCCCAGTTTGGCCCACCTTTTAGGGTAAGGTTAGGTTGGGCCATCTTCGGGCTGCGGTCGAGCCCAGCCATGGGCGCGGCTCTGTCGTCACAAACACAACTAAACATTCATTCACGAGAAAAAATAAATTAAAATTATTTATAGATATTCATTTGTTATGTGTAATTGAATTGAAAATAATTTTTTTATTTTTTATTTTTTACAAATAACTATTCATTTTCTTTTATTATTAAATGCACTCCCCTAATTGAATGTTGAGGTGAAAATGTCGCAATACAAAAATCTTCAAACACAATCGTATAATTAAAAATGTATTGAATACAAGTAAACTTGAATTTTGAGGACAATAAACATTGCCCTAGCGATTGAACCCCTAACCACATAATATTATTGCCAATGATCATCCAATTTAAAACACATAAATGAAAGCTAATTTGCTAATTGAAAATTTATGTAGAAATCAAATCCAAAATGATGTGTCAAATTGTCAATAGCATTTTTTTGAAATTATGAGAACAATTGTGAGTATTTTGATTGGAAATAAATGAATCACAAGAATAGCATTGAAAAAAAAATTCTATACAAAAATTCTGTTTGTATATCACTAAATCATGTGTCTCAATCAGTCTTTTTTCGCTATTATACTATATGCTTGGGGATTGTTTGACCCGTAAAAAAATTAAGAAAGTTAAAATGTCACAATATATGTATCAATCAATCACTTTTTTTTTTTTTTCTCACAACTAAATATTTAACCAAAAATATTATTTCGAACACCTTTTTTTTTTTCTCACAATAAGCTAAAAAGTCAATATCAAGTTTCCAAATGGACCTTAAATTAATAACCCACGATACAATAGTCGTACTGTTTTCCTTAAAAATAAATAAAAAATAATTGTAAAAAATAAAAAATAAAAAAAAATCTACAGGGAGTCCTGCCAGAGACAAATGGTGAGAAATAAATAGCAATGTCATTGCAGTGGAGCCACAAGCTGCAGGTGCCAAAGAGCCCCGTGTGTGAAGAAGGCAAAGTAGAGCGTGTCAGTTAATGCAGTTGGAATGAATGAACAATCCACATTCAATTTCATAGTACAGGACAGACATTCACACACTCCAAACTGGGAAACAAAATGTTTTCAAAAACCACTACTAGAATCAGAATTAAACCCATCCAAAACATCCCGTGAAAACACCCCTTATACGCACCATACTTCAGCTCTGCTCCTCCTCCTCAAACACGCAACAAAAGATCCTCGTGATGAAGAGCCCTCCAATTTCACGAGTTAATCCTTCTCTCTCTCATACCCAATTTTGAATTGTCTGTCTTCCAACACCTTCAAATACCCCTCCAATCGGTTGCCAGAAACATGTCTGAAAAACCAAGCACCACTCCCCTCCTACTGACATTTCCATGGCGGCCAAAACCCAACTCTTCTTTTCCACTCTTGTACTCTGTTTCTTCATTTCCCTCCATAATGCCCAACATGATCTCCAAACCTACATAATCCAACTCCACCCACTTGGAATCACCACCACTTCTCATTCCTCCAAGCTTCATTGGCACCTCTCACTCCTCCAACGATCTCTTTCATCCCAAGATGACCCTTCTTCTCGCCTTCTCTACTCTTATCACTCCGCCATGGAAGGCTTCGCAGCTCGCCTGTCTAAAAACGAGCTCGATTCATTGCAAAAGTCATGCGATGTCATAGCAATTAGACCAGACCGGCGGCTTGAGATACACACTACTTACTCTTACAAGTTCTTGGGACTAAACCCCACCGATCAAGGTGCTTGGTTTAAGTCTGGATTTGGCCGAGGATCGATAATTGGGTTGCTCGACACTGGAGTTTGGCCTGAGAGCCCGAGCTTTGATGATCGTGCAATGCCTCCGGTTCCCAAGAAGTGGAGAGGGATTTGCCAAGAAGGCCAAAACTTTAGTTCTTCCAATTGTAACAGAAAGATTATTGGCGCGAGGTTCTTCAGCAAAGGT
The DNA here is from genome assembly GCF_004153795.1 of Camellia sinensis. Lineage (NCBI taxonomy): Eukaryota > Viridiplantae > Streptophyta > Magnoliopsida > Ericales > Theaceae > Camellia > Camellia sinensis. Next base: position 431,029 of record NW_021028016.1, read on the forward strand.
CACAATGTGGCTTCATCCTCACCGTCAGCAAACACTGTTGTCGAATACACATCGCCTCGAGATTCTCATGGACATGGGACTCACACATCATCGACCGCTGGCGGGGCTGCGGTTTCAATGGCGAGCGTGATGGGAAATGGAGCCGGAGTGGCTCGAGGGATGGCACCCGGGGCCCACATTGCCATCTACAAGGTTTGCTGGTTCAATGGCTGTTACAGCTCCGATATATTGGCAGCAATGGATGTGGCAATTAGAGATGGAGTTGACATACTCTCCCTCTCTTTAGGCGGTTTCCCATTACCGCTCTATGAAGATAGCATTGCTATTGGGAGTTTTCGAGCTATGGAGCATGGAATTTCAGTTGTATGTGCAGCTGGAAATAATGGCCCAATCGAAAACTCAGTGGCCAACGAAGCTCCTTGGATTGCTACCATCGGTGCTAGCACACTAGACAGAAGATTTCCCGCCATAGTTCGATTGGGTAATGGAAAATTGTTATATGGGGAATCCATGTACCCAGGAAATCGAATACCAGGTGCTGAGAGAGAGCTCGAGGTGATTTATGTAAGTGGTGGGGAGAGGGGAAGTGAATTTTGCCTCACAGGGTCTCTTCCAAGAGCAACAGTCCATGGCAAAATGGTGGTTTGTGATCGAGGTGTCAATGGCAGGGCAGAGAAAGGTCAGGTTGTGAAAGACGCTGGAGGTGCTGCAATGATCTTAACGAACACAGCACTAAATTTGGAGGAAGACTCTGTTGATGCCCATGTACTTCCAGCAACTTTGATTGGCTTCAATGAATCAATCGAGCTAAAGAGTTATATGAACTCTACTAGGAGACCGAGAGCAAGAATTATTTTTGGAGGAACTGTCATTGGGAGATCAAGAGCACCAGCAGTAGCTCAGTTTTCGTCAAGAGGACCGAGTTTCACCAACCCTTCGATCCTCAAACCAGATGTGATTGCTCCTGGGGTGAACATCATCGCTGCCTGGCCTCAAAACTTGGGCCCCAGTGCTCTTCCAGAAGATTCTAGACGAGTGAACTTCACTGTCATGTCGGGGACTTCCATGGCTTGTCCACATGTCGGTGGAATTGCTGCTCTGATCCACTCAGCTCATCCAACATGGACCCCGGCAGCTATTAAATCTGCAATCATGACAACAGCGGAAATCACAGACCATTCAGGAAGGCCAATAATGGATGGAGACAAACCTGCAGGAGTTTTTGCAACTGGAGCTGGACATGTAAACCCCGAGAGAGCCATCAATCCAGGACTGGTATATGATATCAGGCCAGATGACTATATCACTCATCTGTGCACCCTGGGATACACAAAATCAGAAATTTTTGCAATTACTCACAGGAATGTGAGTTGCCATGAGACTTTGCTGGAGAACAGGGGTTTTAGCCTCAATTATCCCTCGATTTCAGTAATTTTCAAGCACGGGAAGATGAGTAAGGTGATTAAAAGGCAATTGACAAATGTAGGGAGTCCTAATTCCATTTACTCAGTGGAAGTAGTGGAACCTGAAGGAGTCAAAGTAAGAGTTAAACCGCAAAGACTAATATTCAAACATACGAACCAGAACTTGAGTTACAGAGTTTGGATTATTTCAAGGAAGAAAATAACAACACAAAATATGAGCTCTGCTCAAGGGCATTTGATATGGGTGCACTCTGACAAAGGTCTTTCCAGGGTTAGAAGCCCTATTTCAGTGACATGGGCATCTCAGAAGCAACAGCAGTAATTATGGTGGCTGCAATAATAGCAGTAGTAATGTCAGCTTATAATACCTTCTGGTTTTTGACTTGGAAGGTTGAGACCAATGAAGATCTGATGATCATTTTGTATTTTGAATTCTAGAAGAGGAAACTAGGGCACAATTTTATCATTCAATAAAGACAGAAGAATTTAATATAATTGAAGAATTCTGATAAATGTTTCTTTAAGGCAAAAGGGGTCTCTAAATAAGCAGGTCAGCATAAATTCTCACTATCATTCTTTCTGTCCACTTATCACGATTTTTCAGAGATGAACAAATAATATTCACAGAAATGAAGCCAAAGCAAAACATCAATCTGCCCAAGTATGAGCATTGACTTCAACAAGCTTCAATTAAACTTAACAGCCGTGGTATCAAGAAAACTACAGATCAGTTTGCAAAAGTATCACATGCAAAAATTCTCTACCGAAAATATACACATGCAGATATGCAAGAGAACTAACAATAAGAAAAGATATTTCAGAAGATGAAATCAATGCGGCTGTTTAATGCGTATCATGTTAGACAAGCTACATTTATTGATCATGTTGTTTTTCCTTTTTTAGAGACAACACGTGATAACATGCAAAAGAAACAAGCCCATGAAACCATGAAGGCAATCTGTTAAATGAGGGAACATATAGTATGCATCATCAAGTCTACAAGGACTACAAGTTACTTCAAAATTTGAATTTTCACTTGATCCAGTTACAGTAGATGAAAATGAAAGAAAGGAAGGGAAATAGGATATACATTGCCACATTTTTTGATGAACTACAATCCATTCTAATTAGCATATCTCTTCATGAATCTCATCAATCTATCCCACGCTATTGGACTTCGCGTTATGTACTTTGCTTCAGTCATTTCAGAAACATTGACAAACTTGGCACTTACATCAACTGACTGAAGAGCCCCATCCTCGTCAATCATGTAGAAGCCAGTGATATCACCAACTTTGCTGGACGAGTCAAAAACAGAGGTTGATCAAATCTGGGGGAGTCAAAAGCCAGTGATATTGCCAACATTGCCTCACATCTAGAATTGTTTGTTTGTCGGTTCCTTGAATGAACTGAATTGTAGGTTTAACCATCATTATACCAAGTGTAGGAATTCGATAATTTCTTTTCCTTGAGGCCCAACATGAATGATGCAGTTTCAGAGGTTGACCACTGAACAGGGATTGTGTACTTTGATGAACTGCCCCAAGGCCCCCAACTGCCTATGCAAAACCAAAAAATAAAAAATACAGGTTTAACATCAATTGCCAGCCAACAGATTGTACTCAACAAGTCTTCCACTCTCTCCCCCATACAAATTTTTATAATTCCACATAAAATTATAGAGTAATGATATTCAAACTCCATTTTAAACATTTCAGACTCCTTTTGTCTTTTAGCCTGTCACAAAGGGGGTTTGAGAGATACAAGTCAAGTATGATTGTCATTGTGCAAGTATAATAGGGAAATGATAACCACCTAATGTTAATATTTGTGTAAAAAGTGTATATAACTATATAAAAATGTATGAGAATGTGTATTGGAAACTTTTTTTGACATTATTTAGCTCTTAACCAACGCCCAATCGGTGGTTGTTAGCATGACCCTCTATCATATTTTCTATATTTGCCAACCACTAGTTTATATAATTGCAATTATGTAAAACAATTTGAAGAGAAAATCCACTACTTCTTAGTTTGTTCAAATTGGTGGTGGGTTTTTTTTTTTTTTTTTTTGAGTTTTTTTTTTCATTTTTTTTTTATTGAATTAATGTTGGGTTTATGATGCATTTGCACAATCGAACAAACACTTTTTTTAGATGATTTTGTATTGATAATGACGTTATAATGCGAGGCAATTACAAAGCATACATATATATATATATATATGTGTATATCATGAAAAACAATAACATCAATGCCTTCTGACTTTCATTTATTTATTTTTTATTGGAGAATTAGAGTTTAAGTTTTTGCTTGACGCCATCTACAAAAAATTCTGGAGGCACACTAGGATGAAGGTATATGAAGTGAGGCAATGTTGAAATTTGTTTTGCTCTATGGGGTATATACACAAACACTTGGTGAACCTCAAGCAAAAAACCATAACTACACATTTCAGCTTCTTGTGTTTCCCAGTGTATACAATAGTATATTGCAATAACTACACAAAAGCCATAACTTTATCGAAATTAATCAACTAGGGTTTTCATCAACAGCAAATAATCGAATAATAGGTACATGTATTAGGAAGAAGAAGAAGAGTACCTGAAAAAATATCGAATCATGATGTAAACACCGGGAGATTGGGGATGTGTAGAGAGAGAGAGAGAGAGAGAGAGAGAGAGAAACAGTCAAACGTAGACTCTGGACACTCTGTGTGTGTGACTTTGTCTGGTATGAAGACGCGGGAAATCTTTGTAGAGGGACACGTGGCAATCCTACAATGATTGGACTGAGAGTTATTGGGCCCAAATCTACGGGCCGGTCAATGAATTTGGGCCCCAATTGGACAAGCCACTCAAATCCAACCCTTGTCCTTAAGGATTTGGGCTAACATTTTTCACCCGTTTAAATTAATTTTTGGGTTGTAGGGCCTTCTTCTTTATTCAACCCGTTTATGTGGGTTGACTCGTCTCAACCCAGTGGACTCACATATTTAGGCTAAGTTTGGCAACCCAAAATAAGTACACACTTTTTATCTTTTTATCTTTTTTTCATCACATCATCTCTCTACTTTTATGCACATCTTTTCGTAAAAAGACAAAAAGTGCACTTATTTAGGTCATCCCAAACAACCCCTTAATGATATTTCTCTTTTTTTCTTTCTTTGATTCAAAGGAAATCAAAGCAAACAAGAGTTCAAGAAGCCAAAACAACATACTAGAGGGTTAGTCCCTCACTACACTAACTCCAATCATATTATCTATAAGTAGAATTGTAACTTCAGTTAGGGGATTGATGGGTCGTTGAACACACCAAAATTAATTACTAAACTATACCAAATTCTATCAGAATAATGGCAAGTCCAGGTATCGATCCACAGGGACTATTGTGAAATTAAACTAATTTAATTGTTAAATTCCTAAATTAATTTTGATAAAAAGATTGAATGATCATAACCTAATTTAATAACAAATAAATTAAACTAAGGAATTAAATTATCAATAATAAATGAAATTGGATTTACTAAATTGGGGAAAAATCCTAGGGTAGAGAATTCACCACTAACCACATAATTAGGGTTTCCAATTGAAATTAATTATGCTATGGTTTGAACAAATTAATGCTTCACAACTACAAGCTCAAAGCATTTAACAAGAAGATCATCACATTCAATGTACGAGCACGATCAACTAGGGTTTCCATCAACAGCAAATAATCGAATAATAGGTACATGTATTAGGAAAAAGAACAAGAGTACCTGAAAAAATATCGAATCATGATGTAAACACCGGGAGATTGGGGATGTGTAGACGGAGAGAGAGAGAGAGAAACAGTCAAACGGAGACTCTGGACACTGTGTGTGTGTGTGACTTTGTCTGGTATGAAGACGCAGGAAATCTTTGTAGATGGACACGTGGCAATCCTACAATGATTGGACTGAGAGTTATTGGGCCCAAATCTACGGGCCGGTCAATGAATTTGGGCCCAAATTGGACAAGCCACTCAAATCCAACCCTTGTGCTTAAGGATTTGGGCTAACATTTTTCACCCGTTTAAATTAATTTTTGGGCTGTACGGCCTTCTTCTTTATTCAACCCGTTTATGTGGGTTGACTCATCTCAACCCAATGGACTCACACATTGATATTTCTCTTTTTTTCTTTTTTTGATTCAAAGGAAATCAAAGCAAACAACAGTTCAAGAAGCCAAAACAACATACCAGAGGGTTAGTCCCCCACTACACTAACTCCAATCATATTATCTATGAGTAGAATTGTAACTTCAGTTGGGGGATCTTCAAGGATCATTCTGGGTTATTCCTATATTAGCTAACATATCAACTACCTTGTCTTCCTCTCTCAATGTGTGACACAGTGAACAATTACACCTTTTCAGAAGAAACTCTGCATCTTCAATGAGAGCCTTAAAGGGTGAGTTTTGGCTTGGGCCATATTGAATTTGATGGATGGCTTGTTCTGAATTAGTTTCAATTTCCACATTTGTAACACCTCTTTGGAAGAGTATGGTGAGTCCTCTGTATACTGCCCATATCTCTGCCTCCAAACTTGTGCAATGACCTATCTCATAGCCAAGTGCCTGTTTCATCTCACAAAAGTCCCTTATATCCTGTTTGACCTGGGTCTCTTTTTGAGCAACCATTGTATTCAACTTAAGCTTGCTCGCAATTGGAAACACTATTTAATTAGTCTAGGTACAGAAGAATGAGGGTAGAGAGGGGATTGAAAAGTCTCATCAATTATAGCGATTCCAGTTTTGACCCATCACTTAATGTATTCCGAACTCGGGTTGGTATGGTTTTGAATGGTTATTCATATCATGTTTCCCTTGTCTTTCCCTTATCTTGGTTATCGGGTTGTAGTTGTGCGTTTGGAATAGGTTGATTGCTTGTTTTTCCAAACCTTTGTTGCCCAAATTTTGGCTCTTCCGCTCGAGCGAGCTTTACAAATTTTGCTTCTCCGCTCGAGCGCCCATTATTGCACTCGAGCAGGATTTGTCAACTCTCTGTATTTTTTTGCAAGTCTATAAATACTGGGAAAGTGCATTGGACGCTCGAGCGTCCAATCTCGTGCTCGAACGGGGTCTTTCGTTTGCAAAACTTATGGAAGTGCGTATCCTACACTCGAGCGCCACTTTTCACGTTGGAGTGAAGCATTGTGTCTAACGCTCGAGCTTCGCTTTCCACGCTCAAGTGAACTGCGTATATAACAATCTGTGAAGATGATGTTCTTGTTCACATTTTCATTTCTCTCTCTCTCTCTCTAAAACTTTTCGAAAAGCTAAATCTTGATTTTCTCTCTTTAAAACTCACTTTCTCTCTTTTGTTTCATCTAGATCCGTTGATCTCATCACCTTGGTGCCTTTGAGAAAAAGGTAAAGCGTCTCAATATCTTCATTTTGATCTAAATATAAGCGGGTTTCGATGTTCTTGGAGTTTCGCTCTTACTTGGCTCGTCTTCTCTCTTTGAGGTAGGGATTTTTCTACACCTTCATATGTTATTTAGTTTAGATATTTGTCATTTGTGTAACAACGGTGTGATTTGAGGATGTTTTAAGCAAAACCTAGGGTTTGGATATAAAATGGAAAGAGGGGTTTTTGGTAAATGAGAAGAAAATGATTGTGGGGTTTGAAAGTGATGTTGTGTGATGTCAAGATTGTTGATTTTGGCACTTGGTTGAGATTTGGGAAAAAGAGGGAGTTTGCCCTAGAATGAGTATTATATTTATTTTGTATAAATAAATAAACTTGGTGTTGTAAACATGGAATTAGACAAGTATTGAAGTAGATGGTGAAATTGAATAGGTGATATGTCTCACATTTGGAAATTTTGAATAAATTATCTGTCATGAGATTGTATATCTGTTTAGAAATATCGATATTGGGCTATCGATGGAGGATAGCTTTGCTTGTTGTAGAAGTTGCATGTGGATTAGGTGAATTGAAATTAGTCCATGGTTGGTTATCATTGAATATGATTATGTTGTGAATACATTGTATATGTATGATTATTTGGGAGGAGAAAAGAGATGTACTCCATGTATGATTATGTGTTTAAATACATTGTATATGTGTGATTATTTGGGAGTGGAAATGGAATGTGCTCCATTGTTTGAAAGGAGAAAGGGGATAAACTCCATTATAATTAAGTTGGCTGGAGTGTCCTGGGTGAAAGTCCCGAAATTATATATGGGTGCCGATCCCGTGAACGAAATATCCGTAAAATAGCAAATTGAAATTATACATGGGTACCGATCCCGCAGACGAAATATCCGTAAAATAGCAGTTTGAAGTATTTATGTATGACTTGTATGATTGGGAAACCATTGAGTTGTAGTCTCAGTTTGTTTGTTGAAAAATGATGAAATTGACTCATGAATTGAGGTAAATAAATGAATTGGAGGAAACTGGACTATGATTTGAAATTTGATGTATTATGAGTATAAGAATTTGTGGACATTTTATCACAGGTATTGTATATGCATATTATACTTATACATTTGCTAAATTTATATACTGTGTTAGATGATTTCTACTGGACTGTGACTTACCCTATTTGGAAATAACATTTTCAGGTGTTGGTGACATGCCTCCGCCAAGGCAATAGCTTTGAGGGACTTTTGGAAGCAAGAGATTCTTTACTTTTGATTATTTCTTTTTGTAAAGCCTAGGGCTTAAAATGTATTGAGCGAAACTTATTTTCGTTGTAACTAGGTCAAGACTTTGAAAGGTGTAAGCCTATAAGACATTTATTTTTGTTACACCCTTTTGTATCATTAACTCTATGCAATGAAAGAACAATACATTCCAATTCATGCTGTTTTATATATATGTTCTGGGGATGTATTTATGGTTTTATTTTGGGAGCGTTACAACTCTCATGGACATAATCCCTATATATTCTTGAGACTGGTTTGGATTGGGTTCATAAGGTTTACAAAAACCATTTTATTGCGATCTTTCTAGATCTGCCAAAGAGTAACAATAAAAACAAGATACCAGTTTGCCCCATAAAAAAGTTTTTTGATTTTCATATTAAAGGACACCCAATCATACAGAGGCTATTCAAACCCTTTCTCCCACCAAATGTTTCTTTGGATGTGGACCCAAATATCCTTGAAGCTAACACAGTCTCTAAGTAAAAGTTGTAAGTCTTCACTAGATTGGCCACATCTACAATATAAATCTGAAGAAGCCATATTTCTCACAAGGCGTAATTGGTTGGTCAATAGTCTCCCTTTTAAAATAAGTTAGAGAAAACATTTCAATTTTTGAGAAATTTTGACTTTCCAAATTCATTTCCAATCACTGCCATCCACAATTAGGACTGTGCAAAATATCGTCAAATCCACTAAAATTGCATCAATCTGCATCAATCCATACCGCTTTAATCGCTAACCGCAATTTAAATTTTAAAATTTATAATCTGTCTTCCAAACCGCTCCACTCCACTATACTAAATACATATATATTTTTTAATCTCCAATTAAATATCAAGGTAAAAATGAGTAAGGGAAAAATTGCAGATATTAAATTTATTACAAATTAGTAGTTATATATATGAAACATATTATGTAAAATTACTTTGTGTTATATACATAAAAAAATACTATATAAATTACTGTTATATATTATGTAAATGTATGATAATTAGTTAAAATATTCTTCAATCCGCTAATTCGTCAAAAACTATCCAAACCGTAATTTGTCAATCTGCTAGTCAACCATTCAGTTTGTAATTTTACTTTTAAATCGTCTGAACCACACCGCGCACACCCTTATCCCCAACTGGATTAGTAATGATTTTATAAGCAGAAATAATAGTGAAATTATCACAAGAATATCCAACCCAGGTAGGTGCATTAATGAAGGTTACAAATCCAGGCCTATGAATCTTGAGGATTCCGTTAAAATCTAGCTGATTAACAGGGGTGGCTAGTCTACCGGTATCCCAATTGCCCTCCTCATCCAAGACTGAGCTAACCTTGGCAATGGAGAGTACATTTCGCTTTGGAATGATTGGTGGTGTGGGAAATAACTTTTATATCAAATGAACAACACTTACCAAGCAAATAAAAATTAATAATTCTTACAGCATACAAATCATGAAAATTATGTTATTTTTTTATTTTTTTAAGTACATTGAAAGTTGTAATTCATAATTCTGAGTTTGTATTCAGATCTTGGGCCAACCCGGAAAACTTTGAAAGTGAAGTATTTTTTTATATTTAAAAATTATTTATAATTAGTAAATATTTGATCAAATAATTAGTGAGAGATTCATACTATAAGATTTGGAGTGCATATTTAATTATGCATATCATCAATATATTATATAAGGAAAATGTGGTTTTTAGTGAGGAGTATTGTGAGAGTTGCAATACCTCATACTAATTTTTTTAATTTTAAACAATTAAAAAAAATTCCATTAGCTAGCTTATTAGTCTATAATTTATTTGATGATCACACATTGGGGAGAAGAAGGAGCTAACTTCTATTTAACCATATAAAAATAAAATTATAATTAGTTTATAATTTATTTTATAATCTCACATCGGGAAGAAAGAAAAAATGAATTGTTTCACTTATATAAAGTAAATCTTATACTTATATTTAATATTGTAGTGTTGTGCATAGTTCAGTTCAACACAATTTAAATTTTAAAATAAAAACTCTAATTAGTCTATGATATGATTTATTTTATAATTCCACATCAGGAAAAGAAGAAAAAAGTTAGTTGCTTCACTTATGTAAAGTGAGTCTTATACTCTTATTTATATATTATATAAGCAAAAGGGAATTTCTAACGTGTAGCGACCTGAGACCTAGCTGATTAGGCTGACTCATTTTTTATTTGACTGATTCTTTTATCAAAATATATTGATTAGATTTGTTTGATTCGAAATAAATTAAATATTGACTTAATTAAAGATTGAACGACTGAGATTGCTTGATTAAAAATAAACTTCATGTATAAATAATTGTTAACTTTTATTTTATAATTCCACATCGAAAAAAAAAATGAATTATTTTACTTATGTAAAGTGAACTTTAATTTTGTAGCGTTGTGCATGCTTCAATTCAAGTCAATTTAAATTTTAAAATTTAAATATCATTTAAAAGTTTTAATTAATTAATTTTTGTATAAGTTGGTAGGTCATTTGACCTAACCGATTAAGTTGGACCGTTTTCAGTTCAAAACATTGGAAGAATTTCAATATCTAATACTGATTTTCTTGATTTTCTTAATTTTAAACAATTAAGAAAATTTTCATTAAGCTAGCTCATTAGTCTATGATTTATTTGATAATCCCACATATGGAGAAGAATAAAAAAGTGAATTGTTTTACTCTTATAAAATGAATTTTATACTCTCATTTAATATTGTAGTGTTGTGTATGTTTGAATTTAATATAATTTAAATTTTAAAATAAAATTTAAAAGTTTAATTAATTAATTTTTGTGTAAGTTTGTTGGTCTTTTAATCTAACCGATTAGGCTAAATCATTTTTGATTTGACTGATTCGTTGGTTTAACCACGATTGTAGTAGTTTGATTAAAATATATTGATTAAATTTGTTTGATTCGAAATAAACTAAAGAATGATCTAACTAAAGATTGAACGATTAAGATTGCTTGATTATAAATAAATTTCCTGTCCAAATAATTGTAAACTTATATTTTATAATCCCGCATTGAAAAAAGAAGGAAAAAATGGATTGTTTTACTTATATAAAGTGAACCTTAATATTATAGTGTTGTGCATGTTTCAATTCAAGCCAATTTAAAATTTTAAATTAAAATATCATTTAAAAGTTTAATTAATTAATTTTTGTATAAATTGCTTGGTCATTTGACCTAACCGATTAGGTTGAACCGTTTTTAGTTCATTTAACCATATAAAAATAAAATTCTAATTAGTTTATAATTTATTTTATAATCCCACATCGAAAGAAGAAGAAAAAAAAAAGTGAGTTGTTTCACTTATATAAAGTAAATCTTATACTCTAATTTAATATTGTATTGTTGTAGATAGTTCAGTTCAATACAGTTTAAATTTTAAAATAAAAAATCCAATTAGTCTATGATATGATTTATTTTATAATCTCACATCGGGAAAATAAAGAAAAAGTGAGTTGTTTTACTTATATAAAGTGAATTTTATACTCTCATTTAATATTTGTAGTGTTGTGCATATTTCACTTTAAGACAGTTTAAATTTTAAAATAAAATTTAAAATTTTAATTAATTAATTTTTGTGTAAGTTGATTAGTCTTTTGACCTAACCGATTAGGCTAAATCATTTTTGATTTGACTAATTTGTTAATTTAACCGCGATTTTAGCAGTTTTATTAAAATATATTAGTTAGATTTATTTGATTCGAAATAAATTAAAGATTGACCTAATTAAAGATTAAATAATTGATATTGTTTGATTCGAAATAAATTTCTTGTCCAAACAATTGTTAAATTTTATTTTACACAATTCCACATCAGAAAAAAAAAAATGAAAAGTGAGTTGCTTCATCAATTATATAAAGTAAACATATGCTCCCATTTAATATTGTAGTGTTATGCATGTTTCAATTGAAAATAATTTAAATTTTAAAATAAAATAAAATTTAAAAATTTTAATTAATTAATTTTTGTATAAGTTTTTTAGACTTTTGACTCATTTTAAAAATTTTATCAATATATATATGTATATTGTTTTATATCTAAAAGGTATTTTTAACTTTTATGGCAAACTTTAATATAGTTAAAACAAAAGCTAAAAAATTTATAAAATGAAATTTATTTTTATTTTATCATTAACATAATTTTTTTTGTAATTTATTATATTTTTTCATCTTTACTAATTATTTTTATTTTATGACATTTATTTCTTATTATAAATTTAAAATATACAATTAATGACATAATAACGGCAATATATATATTCTAATAAAATGGTTAAAAGTAAATTCATTTTAAATTATTTTTTTATGCTTTTAAATAAATTTTATGTTATTATTTAATTTTAAAATTATTTTTAATTATTTATTTAGCCCGTGCACGGCACGTTGCTAGTATATGACATATAGACGTTGATCAAAAATCAAACAGAGAGGATAATTGGAGGGAGGCCCACGACAGGGCCCAGAGCCGAAAGAAAATGAGATGATTGGGCCCAATATTACGAAACTTACAATAACAGCTAGAGTCCTCCGTCGGAAGTGTTTGTGAAGTTATGAGCCGGCTTTGAAAAAGGTGTCATAAAACTTTTGACTTTACCACTTATTGTTAGATACATGACTTGGGAATTTTAAAGATTAATATTATAACGATAAATAAATATATAAATGATAGATACAATACAACCGTGTGTATTTTTAGAAAGAAATATATGTATATTTTATGAGAATATGTTGTCTTCGGTTCACTAATTAGATTGGACAGTGATATTTGAATTTTTGAGTCATAACGTAAAAAAAAATAAAAAATTATTATCTTATTTAAGTCACATCAACTCTCTATCACATCATTTTAAACCTAACTTATATTTTATAAAAAATTAAAAAATACACTTATTTAGATCATCTCAAACAACTCCTAATTAGGAGTCTTGTTTCGAACATTTGAGTTGTTTATGTTTCAAGTCGATTATTCAAAAAAAAAAAAAAAAAAAAAAAAAAAAAATCAGAACAATGTAATATCTATAGTTATATAATTATCACGTTTATCTTTTAAAAAATAGTGAATTACACTAATAGTCCTTATAGTTTGGGTCTTGTGTCACTTTGATTGCTGACCTTTCAATTATAACACATTTAATCATGAATTTTAAATCTTGTTTTAAATAAGGACAATTGAAGATATTATTATTCAATTTCAAAGGCATAGTCGTCAATTTAATAAAATATAAGTTAATTTGATAAAAATAAATATCAAAAAATATTTTTGAATTTTTCAAAATTATTTCTACCCATCAAAGATAAAATTATGTAAAATTGATAAATCTTTTACATATTTATTTATTTTTTTTACCAAATTAATTTTTGTTATGTATTTGGATGATGATCATGTAATGGGTAGTTATTAAGTTTTTAATGTGTAATCAATATATTTAATATATGAAATATTTTTAGTTTTTGATTTTTTGATTTAATGGATTGGTTTAATAATGATATCAAAATTATCGTCATATTTGACTTTTTTTTAAAAAAAAACTAATTTAATAAAAATAAAAACAACCACATATTATATGATCATTATCAAAACACATAATATAAATTAATTTGATAAAAAAAATAAATGTGTAAAATATTAGTTAATTTTATATAATTTTATGTTTGGTAGGTAGAAATAATTTTTAAAAAATATAAAAAAAAAAATTAACATTTATTTTTGTCAAATTAATTTATATTTTATCAAATTAACAATATATTTTCGAAATCATTCTTACTATTTACATTTTCGAAAACAAATGTGATAAAATTATATAGTTACATATACCAAATCGACTAAGTTTTTTTTATATTTATGATCTACACCAAGTGATCTAAAAAATTAACAACTTAAATGATCAAAATGAGATCAACGGGGTGTGTCTTACGTGCTCAAACAATTTCGTACAGTTCAATTAATAAACTAGAGACAACACATTGTGATGTTTTGAGAAATTGATAAAAAAAAAAAAATTTGATTTTTTTAGTCTATTTTATCATTTTGTAAGTAAAAAATGTAAGAAGTAATGTGATTCAAAGAATAAAGCTTCGGACCCCCAGTGGTGGTGCTGGGGTCTGCTGTGATTTGTCCAAAAAACAAATTTTATTTTTTTAATTTTAGCCAACTCCAAGCTGACACGTGTCACTGAGGGTCCCTAGCATTGCTGGTGATTCAAAATAGATAAAAAGTTAAAAGTTAATTTTTTTTTTGCTTCCCAAAAAAGACCCCATTATCATATTTTATAACTATTTTTGGACAGCGATTTTTAGAGAGAAAATTAGAAGATTTTGTAACTAAATTGTACTTTTTATTTCATTTACAATTAGTTCTTAATAGGGCTGAGTATGGAATCCGTAAAATCCGTAATTCGATTCAGTTCAGTTCAATCCGATAGGTTTGGATTAGTTTTTTGAATCCGCGGTTCGGTTCTGGATTGAAGAATTAAAAATCTGTAGTTCACGGCTTGGTTCCGCATTGAACCCCACGGTTCCGGATTGGAACCAATCCGGACCGTATACAAATAGTCTATATTTTTATTATACATCCTCCTTCATAGTATCTTCTCTTATTCTATATAAAATCTAAACTCAAACCTAAAACCGTATAATATCTTCTTTTATTACTTTTATTTGTTAGTCTTTAGTTTTAATTTGTAATGGTCTAAATACTTATGGTGAAACTAGTTTTCTTATGATTGTTTAAATTCTAGAACAGTATGTCGCTATTATAGAAAAACATATTGCTATTGTGGAACTAATATAGTGCTATGTTTATATTTTTATGAAATTAAAGTGTTATATATATATTTTTTTGTTATTTAATTATGTGAATCCGTTGTCCTAAACCGATCCAATCCGTATTTGAATGGATTGGTTCGGATTGGTTCCATGATTTAAACGGATTGAATTGGTTCTAATTTTTCAGGAATCGTGGAAAATGAATTGGTTCTGACTTTATCTAAATCCGGTCCAATCCGGACCATGCTCACCCCTTATTCTTAATTCTTTTTCTTTTTAAATTTATAATCAAGCCTAAAATAAAACCTAAGCATTAATTTTCTTAATAAGGTACCCCAAAAAAAAAAAATTGCAAACAAAGCATTTGGAGTGGGGTATAGCAACCACTGTTGTGCAGATAAATAGACATATTTCGGGATTTATTTCGATAATCTAAATCGTTCATATTTTAGAATATATCGAATAAAATATATTTATAAAAAATCAAATTAATTGAATATCATTAATTCTTTCATCTACTCAAATTTATATTTAAATTATAATTGCGATTTAAAATATTAAAATAAACACAAATACAAATAGATAAAAAGATTAACGATATTTAATTAATTTATTTTTTTATAAATATATTCTATTTACAGGAAAATGTTTGGTGGCCACAAATTCTGTGACTCAAATGGCCCGAAAATACCAAAACGATGTCGTTTTGGCATTTTCAAAGTTGTTTTATACTCAAAACGACGTCGTTTTGACATTTTCGGACCATTTAAGCCACAAAATTTGTGACCACCAATCATTGCCCTTAATATATTTTAAAATATAAATAATTCGAATCAACAAAATTGATATCGA
This sequence comes from Camellia sinensis, assembly GCF_004153795.1. Classification (NCBI taxonomy): domain Eukaryota; kingdom Viridiplantae; phylum Streptophyta; class Magnoliopsida; order Ericales; family Theaceae; genus Camellia; species Camellia sinensis. The sequence continues at coordinate 446,767 of NW_021028016.1, forward strand.
AATTTGTTCATTTGACTGTGATGTGCCACCCCAAATCCAAATGCCATTTTGTCGGTTACATTTGGACTTTGTTAAGAAATGAAGGAAAGTGCAAAAATATTCGATATAGTTTCCTATACGGTAGTATAATAATAATAATAATAATAAATAATGGAGTAGGGTGCGGTAAATTGTTGACAAAACGCTCTGCACTCCTCTAACTGTTAATCGTAGGTTAAATTTTAAAATTTATAATTTATTTTTTAAACCGTTCTGTTTCATTGTACTCAATACATATATATTTTTTAATTTTTAATTAAATATTAAAATAAAAATGAGTGTGAGAGAGATTTAAGATATAAAATTTATTACAAATTAGTAGTTATATATACATGAAATATATTATGTAAAATTATTTTTTGTTATATATATGAAAAAATATTATACAAATTAATGTTATATATTATGCAAATGTATGATAATTAGTTAGAATATTCTTCAATCCGCTAATCCGTCAAAAGCCACTGAAGCCACAATTTGTCAATGTTGGAAAAAATAATTTTTGGTGACTTTAATTTAATGTTAAAGTGTGGTGACTTTAATTAAATATTAAAGTGGGTCCCAACCTTTTATTGTTTTTGGTCCAAGTGAGCCAAAAATTATTGGGTTTTGAATAAGAAATTGCCAAAAAATTGCCTCATGATGTTAGATTCATGAATAGAATTTTAAAGAGTATTTAAATCATTTTTCTTGGCTAAAGGGTGTGAATCCTTTGGACATCCAAACTTTCATATTTTTTGAAAGGGGCTATGGATGCTTGGTGTTTTAATGACCAGCCTTAAAGGCTGGAGGCTCTTCTTCTCTCCCCTTTACATGTATAAATTGAGATCCTCCTATCAAGTTTCAATATAGAAATTTTTTGCTTCCATTTTACAAGTCAGTTTGCCAGAAAGTTCCTACTTTAAGAGAGTGCTGCCACTGTTCTTGTTCGCTAAGCTAGACAGAAAGTGCTACTACCGTAGCTGGTTTTGACCGTCGTATCCTGGGAGACAGACACCGGGATTCTTCAAGCATTCGACCCGTGAGGCGGCGAAATCTATTTTAAGGAAACTACTTCCATGCAGGCTTCGGTTTCGTCACTTTACCCTTTTATTATTTTGTGTATTTCTATTGAAATTTAATTGTAATTATCAGCATATGTTCTTGGTATATAATTTGATTTCTTCATAAATCTATTTATTTAATTTCACAATTTGAACAACAGGTGGTCCTAAAGTTAACCTCAGGAAATGAGCTAACCTTGAACGAACTCCTGTATGCTCCGGACATTCGTAAGAATCTTGTCTCAGGGTCTCTTCTCAGTAAACATGGTTTTCGCATATAGTTTAAATGTTTATTATGAATTAATTTCATTCATAACCCATGAGTATAGAACTTTATTTTAAAGTTTTAATTTAATTGGCATTTTAATGCATTGGTTACTTATATAATTAAAAGTTGGCTAGATGGTTTCATTTAATTTATTAAATTTTTTAGATTATTTGTTTGTATTTTATTGTGGTTTGCTACTAACTTTCTTTATAGGGATATCAATGCGAAAAACAAATATAAAACCAAATGAATAGTATTTGGGATGTAAAAACAAAATGTTTGAACTACTAACTTTTGTGTTGAATAGGAATACCTAAGCATGGAAAGGCTTTTGGACTAAATAGAATCCTTATGAATTGGCTATTTTATTTAAATGTTTGAAGCATGCTTGCTTGAGATGTAGCTGGTTTGTTTAGCAATTTGTAGTAGCAAGTTTTATTTGCTTATATTGTTATAGCAATCATTTTACATTGCTTTTAAAATTTTGGACCTTGGTTTGTTTTAACCTAGTTTATCCCTAAGAAAACTTAATTCTTAAAATTGTTTATCACGGACTAGGAGTCAACATGCTCTTAAAAGTTTTGTCAAAAGGTTAACTGGATTTTAAGTGGGACCGATGTGACCCCTCCAGTCTTCTTGGGAACTTTCTTGACCATGTTCGATTCTAGGTTTTGTGGTGAGACTAGTTTTTGAATTAATTTTTCTTCTAAGGGATTTTCTAAGGGTTAAGTTTAATTTCTGGAAACACAGAAGTGATATTCTGGTGTAATTTTTAGAAAATGGCAACTATCACTGATGCTGCTGCTACTGCTAATGTTGGTGGGGATTTGAACCCCGGGGCAACTGGATTACCAACCCCTACTGCTGTGACCTCTATAGTCAACCCTAGTGTTACTCCAGCTGTTCCGGGAGGACCGCTTAGTCACCATGAGCGCCCAAAAAAATTTGCTGGGGAAAATTTTAAGAGATGGCAGCAAAAGATGCTGTTTTACTTGACCACGCTTAACCTTGCCAAGGTTCTGAGCGAGGATCCTCCAGCTGTGGCAGAGAATGAGCTTGACAGACAGAAAGTCATGGCGCTTGACACATGGAAGCAGACAAACTATCTTTGCCGGAATTATGTGTTCAACAGCTTGGCAGACTCACTCTATAGTGTGTTTTGTTCCCAGAGTTCAGCAAAAGAATTATGGCAATCTCTGGACAAAAAGTACAGGACTGAGGATACCAGGGCAAAGAAATTTGTGGCTGGCCGGTTCCTTGATTTTAAAATGGTAGATTCTAAAACTGTGATAAGCCAAGTCCAGGAGTTCCAAGTGATTTTGCATGATATTCATGCTGAGGGGATGCCTTTGAACGAGTCATTCCAAGTTACTGTAATCATTGAGAAACTTCCCAATGGTTGGAAGAATTTCAAGAATTACTTGAAGCACAAGCGCAAGGAAATGTCAATTGAAGAGTTGGTTATCCGATTCCGGATTGATGAGGATAATAGAAAGAAATAAGGGAGTACTTCCTCAGTAAAGGCCAATGTCGTTGAACATGGCAAATCTTCTGGGATAAGGAAGAAGCCCCCTGTGAACAAGAGCTCTAAGCTGGGGCCAAGGGGTGGTGTTGCAAAGAAGTCGGCTTACAAGCTGCAGGAACCAAGTTATCAGTTCTTTGGGAAGTGTTATAACTGTGGTAACGAGGGGCATCGGGCTAGTGACTGCCGCAAGCAGAAGAAGCCATACAAGACCAAACCTCATGCTCATATGGCAGACTTACAAGGCCACTCCTATGAGGAGGATGATATGCACTTGTCTGCCGTTGTCTCTGAGGTGAATCTGGTGGGTTCAAACCCAAGAGAATGGTGGATTGATACTGGGGCTACACGCCACATTTGCTCCGAGCAGAAGCTGTTTACAACTTTCGAACCGATTACAAACGGTGAGAAGTTGTTTATGGGAAACTTCGCTACCTCGATTTGTTGAGGGGAAATGAAAGGTGGTCCTGAAGTTGACGTCAGGAAAGAAGCTGACCTTGAACGAAGTCCTGTATGTTCTGGACATTCGTAAGAATCTTGTCTCAGGGTCTCTTCTCAGTTAACATGGTTTTCGCATGGTTTTTGAGTCCGACAAGGTCGTTCTTACCAAAAGCGAAATGTATGTGGGTACGGGTTATATGTTGGGGGGTATGTTTAAACTCAATGTTTTGACTATTATCCCAAAGATGAATAAAGGTGCATCTTCTTCTGTTTACATGCTTGAGTCTTCCAATTTGTGGCATGGTAGACTAGGACATGTGAACTTTGAATCTTTACGTAGATTAATCAAGTTAGATCACATACCATCTTTTAAGATTAATCCGAAACACAAGTGTGAAACTTATGTTGAAGCAAAGTTGACAAGATCTTCGTTTCATTCTATTGAAAGAAGTTCAGAACCGTTGGATTTAGTGCATAGTGATGTGTGTGACTTAAAATTTATACAATCACGTGATGGCAATAAGTACTTCATCACTTTTTGTTGATGATTGCACTAAGTATTGTTATGTCTTTTTGCTCAAAAGTAAAGATGAGGCGATTGACAAGTTTGTTCTTTATAAGAATGAAGTTGAGAATCAAGTAGGCCGCAATATTAAGGCTTTAAGAAGTGATCGTGGTGGTGAGTATGAATCTCCGTTTATTAAGATTTGTGCTCAATCTGGGATTATCCACCAAACCACAGCGTCTTATTCTTCTTAGTCTAATGGGATTGCTGAGCGGAAGAATAGGACGCTAAAGGAAATGATGAATGCAATGTTGATAAGTTCTGGATTGCCACAGAACTTGTGGGGGGAAGCAATTCTCTCTGCAAATTACATTCTGAATAAAGTACACCGGAAGAAGGTGGACAAGACGCCGTATAGAAAGACGTTAAGGCTTCTTATAAATTCTTGCGAATGTGGGGGTATCTTGCAATAGTGGCGATTCCTACACCCAAAGGGGTTAGGATAGGCCCGAAATCCGTGGATTGTATATTCATTGGTTATGTACATAATAGTAGTGCATATCGGTTTCTTGTACATAAGTCTGAAATCCCAGACATTCACATGAATACCATCATGGAGTCAAGGGATGCATGTTTCTTTGAAGACATTTTTCCTTACCAAACCCATGAAGGGGTTCCAAGGTCTTTGGAGCAATTTGATGAGCTTGCTAGTGAGGATGATCATGTTGGTGATTCAGGTGATGATTAAATTGAGGTTTTAGATGAGCCCAGAAGAAGTAAAAGGGCTAGGATATCCAAATCTTTTGATCCAGACTTCTTGATTTATATGATTGAGAACGAACCTCAAACTTTCCACGAAACTGTGACTTCTCCTGAGAGTCCTTTATGGAAAGAAGCGAACAAAAGTGAAATTGACTCCATCTTACAGTTCAATTAATAAACTAGAGATAACACATTGTGGTGTTTTGAGAAATTGGTAAAAAGTTAATTTTTTGACTTTTTTAGTCTATTTTGTCTTTTTGTAAGTAAAAAATGTAAGAAGTAATGTGATTCAAAATAGATAAAAAGTTAAAAGTTAAATTTTTTTTTGTTTACCAAAAAAGACCCCATTATCATATTTTATAACTATTTATGGACAGCGATTTTTAGAGGGAAAATTAGAAGATTTTGTAACTAAATTGTACTTTTTATTTCATTTACAATTGGTTCTTAATAGGGCAGAGTAAGGAATCTGCAAAATCCGTAATTCGATCCAGTTCAGTCTAATCCGATAGGTTTGGATTGGTTTTTTGAATCCGCGGTTCGGTTCTGGATTGAAGAATTAAAAATCCGTAGTCCACGGATTGTTCCGCATTGAACCCCACGGTTTCGGATTGGAACCGATCCGGACCGTATACAAATAGTCTATATTTTTATTATACATCATCCTTCATAGTATCTTCTCTTATTCTATATAAAATCTAAACTCAAACCTAAAACCGTATAATATCTTCTTTTATTACTTTTGTTTGTTAGTTTTTAGTTTTAATTTGTAATGGTCTAAATACTTATGGTGAAACCAGTTTTCTTATGATTGTTTAAATTCTAGAACAGTATGTTACTATTATAGAAAAACATGTTGCTATTGTGGAACTAATATAGCGCTATGTTTATATTTTTATGAAATTAAAGTGTTATATATATATATTTTTGTTATTTAATTGTGTGAATCCGTGGTCCTAAACCGATCTGTAAGGCCCCGGTGTCCCACATTGGGAATGGAGGGGGAGTTCCTAGGCTATAAAAGTAAAAACCTGGACCCTTATATAGCATCGAGGCCTTTTCCCAAGTGGTGAAATCCCTATTAGAACTCCCCAGTTAAGCGTGCTTAGGCTGGAGTACTTCTAGGATGGGTGATCCACTGGGAAGAACAAATCCGTGCGGGCATGACCCAAAGCGGACAATATCGATGACGTGTAAAGGGTTGGGGCGTTACAAAGGTATTAGAGCCGACTCTCCGGAGTGCCGAGTGTGGGCCCCTGGCGTCTCTCGGTGCATGTGGGCGGGCTTGCGAGCTGGCAGGCTACTGCACGGGGACGTGCAGCCTTATGGGGGTGGATTGTAAGGCCTCGGTGTCCCACATTGGGAATGGAGGGGGAGTTCCTAGGCTATAAAAGTAAAAACCTGGACCTTTATATAGCATCGAGGCCTTTTCCCAAGTAGTTCTAGGATGGGTGACCCACTGGGAAGAACAAATCCGTGCGGGCATGACCCAAAGCGGACAATATCGATGACGTGTAAAGGGTCGGGGCGTTACAGTTTTATGACAGGTCTTGGCAAGAAAATAATTGAAGCTGAAATGGAGTCGACGCTAACGTAGAGCCTTGGCTGACCTGAAACCCCGAGTAGAGCCGAATAAATTATATTATTTTATATAATAGATATTAAGGACTTTGTAATTTCATTTGAGGTTGTATTTGGATAATTTTAAGTTTTTATCTATTGTTATTTGGGCGTTTGGTTATGTACGAGAGTTGGATTACCCTATTAAGATGTCAACTATTTAGTTTATTAAGTCATTTTGTTTATTTAATTTCCCTTGATGTTCGAAAAATTTGGGGCGTCACACGATCCAATCCGTATTTAAATGGATTGGTTCGGATTTGTTCCATAATTTAAATGGATTGGATTGGTTCTAATTTTTCAAGAACCGTAGATAACGAATCGGTCCTGATTTTATCTAAATCCGGTCCAATCCGGACCATGCTCACCCCTAGTTCTTAATTCTTTTTCTTTTTAAATTTATAATCAAGTCTAAAATAAAACCTAAGCATTAATTTTCTTAGTAAGGTACCCAAAAAAAAAAAAATTTGAAAACAAAGGATTTGAAGTGGGGTATAGCAACCACTGTTGTGCAGATAAATAGACATATTTTGGGATTTATTTCGATAATCTAAATCGTTCATATTTTAGAATATATCAAATGAAATATATTTATAAAAAATCAAATTAATTGAATATCATTAATTCTTTCATCTACTCACATTTATATTTAAATTACAATTGTGATTTAAAATATTAAAATAAATACAAATATAAATAAATAAAAAAAATTAACAATATTTAATTAATTTATTTTTTATAAATATATTCTATTTAATATATTTTAAAATATAAATAATTCGAATCAACAAAATTGATATCGAAATTTGTTCATTTGACTGTGATGTGCCACCCCAAATACAAATGCCATTTTGTCGGTTACATTTAGTGTTAAGGCCTCGTTTGGGAACCATATTTTTTAGTCAAAAAGTCAAAAAGTTACTAAATTAGCCAAAAAGCCAACAACCCATACCAAAAAGTCAAAGATTCTATTTTCTCTCTACTTTTTGCACATCTTTTCGTAAAAAACCAAAAAGTCATCCCAAACATACTAGTTTTTTTTAGCTCATATTTTAGCTAAATAGCTCAAAAGTTACTAAATTAGCCTGTTCCCAAACAAGAAGAAAGGAAGGAAGGTCCAAAAATATTCGATACAGTTTCCTATACAGTAGTATAATAATAATAAATAATGGAGTAGGGTGCGGTGAATTGTTGACAAAACGCTCCGCACTCCTCTAACTGTTAATTGTAGGTTAAATTTTAAATTTTATAATTTATTTTTTAAACCGTTCTACTTCACTGTACTCAATTCATATATATTTTTTAATTTTTAATTAAATATTATAGTAAAAATGAGTGTGAAAGAGATTTAAGATATAAAATTTATTACAAATTAATAGTTATATATACATGAAACATATTATGTAAAATTATTTTGTGTTATATATATAAAAAAATATTATACAAATTAGTGTTATATATTATGCAAATGTATGATAATTAGTTAGAATATTTTTCAATCCGCTAATCCGTCAAAAGTCACCGAAACCACAATTTGTCAATTCGCTAATCAATTATTCAGTTTATAATTTTACTCTCAAACTATCCGAATTACGTACACCCCTATCCACAATTGGATTAGTAATAAATTTATAAGCAGAAATAATAGTGAAGTTACCACAAAATGAACCAACCCCGGTAGGTGCATCAATGAAGGTTACAAATCTAGGCCTATAAATCTTGAGAATTTCGTTAACATCTTGCTGATTAACAAGGGTGGCTAGTCTACCAGTATCTCAATTGCCCTCCTCATCCAAGATTGAGCTAACTTGAGCCAACCTTGGCAATGGAGAGGACATTTCGCTTTGGAATGATTGATGGTATAGGAAACAACTTTTAACTCAAATGAACAACACTTATCAAGCAAATAAAAATTGATAATTCTTACAACATACAAATCATGAGACATTAAAATATGTTTTTTTTATTTTTTTTTATTTTTAAGTACATTGGAAGTTGTAATTCAGAATTCTGAGTATGTATTTGGATCTTGGGCCAACTCGGCAAACTTTGAAAGTGAAGTATTTCTTATATTTAAAAATTAATTATAATTATTTAATCAAATAATTAGTGAGAGATTCATCCTTTAAGATTTGGAGTGTTTATTTAATTATACATATTGAGAGGGAGATTTATGATCTGAGATTGGGCCGTGACGTTAGCCGGACAGATTTGGGCCGAGGTATTGGGCTTCAAGATTAGGCCGTGATATTGCTCGGTAATGGCAAAGCCCACGTGGAACCGAGTTATCTGATCTCGGTTCCACGAAGGCCGGACAGGTGGAGGAACAGCCTAGATGAGGCTCCCCGGCTCACGCGTTGCAAGGTTGTAATGCACGCACCTTAACCTGGTAGGAAGACCTATGCTTGGAGCTTGGCCGAGAAGGTCTGTGGCTGACCGACGTTACCAATCTCCAGCTTAGCTTTGCCGGAATACAGTTAAGCATGGCTGGAATTAAGCCCGGTAGTAGGAAACTACGACATCAAATGCACTTGGGCATGTTCAGTATGGCCGTTGATAGCCGAGATAATGTTGCCCGGCTGCCGTGCTCCCAGCAGAGTGGGCTGGCAGTTGGGTTAGGTGATGTATAGCAAGATTTGTGCTGACAGATGGGATAACAGAGCCACGTGTCGAGAGACCAATGGGAGTAGATTTGGGGCGCAGAAGGCAATATAAGCATGTCTGCGCCCCCCATACCAAACAGGAACATTTTGTAAGGAAATTCTTACACTCAAACACTCCTC
>NW_021028016.1:465721-504966 GCF_004153795.1 Camellia sinensis
ACTTACATAGCATGGTGTTATAAGGAAAGATAGAATAAGAAGTGAATGTCTTTTGGAAATTAGAAGTTGCATTGACTGAATATGATTTTAGTTGGTTTGGTTTTATGAAAATATAATCCAACTATGTTGGTGTGAATGAGATGACTGGATCCTGCGCTAAAAAAGATTCAAGAGGAAGGCCAAAAAGAATGTTGGTTGATGCTATGAGACATGATATTGATGGCTTGTCTCAAGGAGGGTATAGCGTTTAATAGAGTTGAGTGGAGTGGTTTATTTACTCAAGCAATCAAGTGACTGGGATTTAAGCTTGATTAGTTGAACAAAATAAGTACATATTTGGTTATGCTTCGTCCTTTTACAACTTCACCTTAGCATTTCTTTTGATACATGGTTCCTATTTGTGATGTTTAGTTTTGTAGTGTGAATATTGATTTTCATCAACTCCTTCAGTGGATCTCTTTTTGCATGGAGTATATTTCATCTTATTTAGTCATATAGTATGCTTTACTTATGGTGCAAGTTATACCGGTCCGGCACTAAATGCACCAAATCCCATTACAATTCCACGTCAAAGTGTGATTAAGTGAGAGATATACTGGGATGTGTGACTTTGCTATCCACTTTGCTCTTTCAATCAATTAGGTGCTTGAAGGACACTTTCCCGATTAATGGATATATTGATGGAGTTAATGTTTTGTAACTCATTAATCTTTTCACGCATTTTTCTTTAGACTTGTTTTAAATTTGGGGCTTTCTTTGTTAGTCATGTTTTATGAGGCATCATGAAATAATGGTTATTTTTTTTATATTTTCTTTTAATAACATATGAAATTTTTATGATTTAAGAAAATTCTGTCTTTATTTTTTGCTTTAGATCGAGTTTACTCAACGGAACTTCCGTTGCAAACCAATTCTTACTTACCAAGATGGGTGAGTATTTTGTTTATTATTTTGCAAATATTTTGATGTTTACTTGGTTGTATTGTTAACATTTAGGCAGCATGCCTGTCTAAGACTTTTCTTTGTTTGTGCAGGTATTTCAGCATTCATGCTTGTTAGCATTGTCTTTATTCCCATTGGAGTAGCCTCCTTGTTTGCTTCTCGGGATGTATGCTCAAGACTGATTTTTGCTCGTAGAATTTTTTTTTTTCTTCAATTTTCTTTTCTTATATCATTGATTATGAGGTCTTTTTCTTTGCATTAGGTGGTTGAAATTAATTTATCGTTATGAAACTGACCTGCATACCAGTAGCCAATAAGAAGTGATACGGTCAAAATACAATTCAAAGCTCTGAGGATAAACTTGCAACAAACCTAACCGGTTAGAATTCCTCCGCCATCATTCATCATATTATTATTAGGTTATTAGAAAAAATCCATTTTTACCCATGTGGTATGCCCCTGGAGTACTGACCCATTTGTCTTTTAAAAATACTCCAATACCTCCCCACATAGCTGTTAGTCGTTGTGGGGAGGTGGCTGGGAGGTAATTGGGAGTGCTAGGAATGGTAGGCGGAGGTGGTTGTGTAAGTTTTTGGGAAAGAAGATGGTCATTGGTTAGAGGTTATGGTTTTGTGAGAAGAAATGAAGATAAGGGTAAATATATTTATCAAAAAAAAAAAAAAATAAGAGATAAGGGTATTTATATGTCCCTTGGGCTTTTGACTGATTTTTTTTTTCTTTTCTAAAAACAACTCTCAACTTGGGCTCATGCGGCACAAATTAATGTCCAATTTGGATGGTTTATTAAAATGGCAAAATCATGTAGGCGGTATTGGCTATTTTTAAAAAACACATGATTCAAATATCAGGTTTCTAATACGAGTATAAAAGCATGAATTTAGTTGTTGTGGTTTTGGATATTGATAAATTTGCTTCACCTTTTTTTTTTTCCAAAATGTTCCAGGTACCGAAGCATATGAAGCAACCTTATTTGTATTATCAGCTTCGACAACTTCTACCAGAATCATCGCAGGTATCTATAACTCGTCACTTGCTATATCTAACAATTTATTTTTCTAGTCTTGGATGACAGTGGTTATATGATCAGATGGTTTTATGCTGCTGAAAGTATACATTTCTAATTTCTCTCCCACCTTCTGGGACAATTACTGGGACCTCTGTGATCTGAAGCCGTCTGTTTTCTGAACACGTCTGCTGATTTTTTTGTTGTGTGGTGTGTGTGTGTGTGCATACTACAAAGTTGATCTGATGATACTTCTTTTATAGTAAACTGATGAGGGGATGCAGAGCAATAGGTCGAATTAACCTATGTAGTATTGCTCTTTATTGGAAGAAGCTAGGAATAGTGGCTGTCTTAGTTTGGTTGAATAGTTTTAGCTATAGCTGGTACTACTGGAAAGCAAATCTGGGAAGTGGTGTTTTAGGAAAACTATCACTCACACTTGTTTTGTATCACAAAAATATTTAACCTTTTCCGTTTGCACTAAATTTTTGCAGAAAGTAAATTTGGCAATTAGTTTTGATATTTTCCCAAAACTTGCTTTGTGAACACAGAAATGTCTATTGTTTGTTCGCACAATATTTTGAATTAATATTAATGTCGTGGATCACAACTCTAACAAAACATGATCAATATGCCAAAAGGCCAAGGTCTAATGGAATGTGTCCACAGTAGCAGTTTTTAGTAGTGGGTTTAATCCATGAGGATTGACCTTTTTTCCTTTATTTTCATTATTTCCAAAAACAAGATGAAGCCGTTCTTGTTTATGGCTAAAACAGTAGGATATTTGGTTTTGATTTGATGAGAACCTGAAAGCAATTTTTATATTTGATTATTTTTTGGCTTCAATGCTAATAATCTCATTTTTTCAGGTATGTAAGAGCCCGGAGTGATCAACAGTTGAAATCTGCCAAGGATGAGATGGAAAACAAAGCGGCATGTAAAACCTGAAGATAAAGTTGAATAACATGACAATTGTGTCCTTGCGAGTCTTATACTTGAGTTTGTTTCATTGAATACTTAACAGCTTTTCTGTCAACAGCAGCCAGCAATTGACAGTAAACAAGAACGGATTTATCTATTGGAAGAGTGAATAGGGAACACAAGTTTGGAAAGAAATGTCATCCCTAAAATTTTCAAAGCTGGAGTTAGAGGGGTGCAAATCTTAGTTTCCAAACCAGTAAGGCTTTTTTACCAGAAACATCATATATAAGGATAGGATGATACAAAAATGGCCGCTGATAATAAATGCCATTCTTTTTTGCTTTCCTCTTTGTTTTGGTTTTGTTTGTGTTGTTATATTATCAATTAAGGTTGTTTTTCCATTCTACTTATTTTTCTAATTATTAATTGATGTTGTGGTGACCAGTTGAGTGAGCAGGAGGACCTCATTGTATGGGATGAGAACTGCAGCGCTCCAACATTTAGAAAGTTGTACGGGAAGGATTAGAGGTGGAATCTACAGGCAAATGATGTGATTTCAGTGACATTGCAGAACAATTACAACACTCTAAGTTTTGATGGGAAAGAAGGAAGCTTGTTCTTTCTACAACTAACCTGGCTTGGTGGAAAGAAGACTTTTCTTGGCATTTCATACCTCACTGTTGGGGCTTGTGCTTCTTCTTGCTATGTGCTTTCAACCTGCATTTATACTCTAGTTAAGCCAAGGTATATATATTCTTTTCACCCACCAACGGCCCACCCAAAATTCTCTCTTGTCACCACTACTATAACTGCTAGTAATTTATGTTGCAATGTATGTTTATCTTAATGTTTTCAAAAAAAAACTCAGAAGAAGCGTCATATTGTGCTTCAACATCCTTCTCACAGGTGAAATGACAATATTGAAAACAAATTTTGCCTCATTCTCTCTCTCTCTCTCTCTCTCTCAGGCGACTTGGAGATCCAATCAATATTTTGTCAATGGAAACCGAAACCCAGAGGTCACTGAGCAAGCTTGTGACACATTTTTTGAAGGGGTACACTCATCATTAGTGGATGATGTTTTATGTACGATGTGAAAATGAAACTGTTGAAGTGATGATATTACTATACATATATTATATATATATGTAATGAAGACATCTTTTGAAGCATTGTGTGTGTGTGTATGGAATTTTGAAGCTTGTGGCATATTGGATACGTTATTGAAAATTTTATGTATAATTTTACAAATATATATAAAATACGAGTTCTTGTTTTTATTGTTTTTGTTTTTGTTTTTATTTATTATTTTTGATAACCATAATGTCTGAAACCAACTATAACGCATCTCAATTAATCTCACCACCTACTTACGAAAATCCTGTATGGCGCTGTTCCCTGAGACCTAAAAGGGAGTCCCAAAATTGCCACCAATTTGGTTTTAATGTTAGTTCGGGGTGTTAATGTTTCCCCAAAGGTCCCTACACACCATAGGCTTAGCCTCCTCCCTCTGCATCCCTTCCCTGCCCTGCCCAAAGTCCTCCAAAGGGCAGGCAATTTGGTGGTTTACAATTTGTACCCCTTGCTTCCATGCCATCATCTCCCTGGAAGACGTAAAAGAAATATATCATCACGCTGTCATGGCGTATAAGTGGGAACCAGAACAGTTAGGGTAAGAAGTTTCTAAAAATCTCTTTGATATTTTTATTAAATTTTTTTTTTTAATTTTTTAGAACATACTTAACATAAATATCTTAAAAAGTAAAAAATTTGTGAAAGAAATCTTTTAAAAATTCCCTAAATACTAAAAAAATACCAAAAAAAACTACGAATTCAGTACATTTTTTATATTTTTATGTATTTTAATTTTAATTTTTAAAAATTTTTTCACAAATTTTTACTGTTTAGTACATCTAATAAGGTGCATCTAAAAAAGTAAAAAAAATGTTTAAAATTTTAAAAATATTCACTAAAAACAAAAAATTAATTTTCAAAAAACTTAATCCAAAAAATTCAAACCAAACACACTGAAATACTTGTTTTTTGATACTATATTTTTATATGATTTTTTTAAAAAATAAATAAATTATAGATTCACTTCTTTAAAATTTGTATAAAATAAAATTATACCTCATATAAATTATGAAAAATTAATCTCCTCTGTTGAAATTTTTAATTTTATAACAAATGATCCATTTCATTAATAAATTATCAAAAATCAATTAACATTTTAATGACATCAAATTTTATTTTTAATTAATAATAATTCAAGTAATTTTATTATTATATAGGAGAAATTTAAAAATTTTCATTTTCAAATAATTCTGTTAAATAAATTTTTTTGACACAAGAAATATTTATAATTTTTCAAATTACCGGACAATTTATATTTTAAATAAATCTCAAAAATATATTTATAATCTATTCTTTTTTCTTGTTGTGATTTGTATTCTAAATTTGAAGTTTCGTTACCGTATTGGCTACAACAATTTTGTTTATCCCCTTTTACGCTGTGATTTTGGTAGGGGTTTATTTGTATGCGTTGCGCCTACTTTTTTCTTTCTTTTTTTAAATGCCTACTTCAATTCCTTGGTCCAAAACATAACCCTTAATGGGAAAATGACATCTATTGTGTTAAAAATAATATATATATTAAAAGTTTTTCTCTTCTATTTTTTTTTTTCTTTTTTCTTTTCTTCGTAATGTGGGAGAAAGGTATCACAATTTTTCAATGCCTACAAAAATGGGAAATGGCCACTAAAGTCCACAATTTGGGTGCCCAATTCGATAGGTCTAGCACTAACTGTTTTGCGAAAGCAGCCTCTGTCCTGGTCCTTGCTCATCTTCATCTGAACAGAGTTCATTGCTCAAAGGAACAAGATGGTACCAACTGGTTCCATGTTAGCCAGAATGACTGGCAAGAGGTAATTGAGTTTCACAGCACTCTAAGCAAGATATTAGAAAGGTAAGCTCCCTCTGGATACGACGGAATCAATAGGATGATCATAAGCCGCACCAGCCTGACGTATAACTTGTGATTTTCCTCCCGCAATGGATGGCAGCAGGCCTGGAAAATGTATATATAACAAATTAAAAGATATACTTAAAGAGTTCAGTTTCATATATTGATGCGCTAGTAGCAAACTACTGCCTGAAGTGTTTGCAGAAACGTCCGCTTTGGGTCATATGCTCCAGAACATGAGCATGTCATAAGAAGACCACACCCTTTTTTGTTAATTGCATTGCCAATGAGTTTAAATTTCTGTACATGCCAGATGCACCTTTGTAGAACCTGGATTAGATGCTAACCAATTAAGCAACAGCCAGCAACAAATAATAATTAATTAATTAAAAAAAAAAGAAAAAAGGAGAGAGACCCATTTCCATCCTACCAAGCACTAATTTTCTTAACAATTGGGAATGTTAAAAAGTTTATCTTTAGAAGTTGTGAAACATAATATTGAACTCATTGAAACCTTATGCAAAATTAAACATATCCAATAAGCTCCCAGGTTGTGTTTGAATTATGGATTTGGTAGGAATTAAAAGGAAATGAAAATCAAAGAAAATATGAAATGAAATCATAATTACATTCACCAACCTCTTCGCTTCAACTTTTCAAATCCCTACCCAAATCCATGATCCAAACAGCAACACTAGTTGAATTTATTTTTCTTGAAAAGTGTTTCACGATTATAAAGTAAAGTTAGTTCTTTCATACATTCCAAAACACCAAAAGCCTCTAGAAAAAATAACAAGATCTGCCACCAAGGTTGGTTCAGTGGCAATCTGGATTTTAAATGTGACTGAAAATACATAAAAATATGAAACGAACCCAATACACTCGAAAAAATGTAACACTTTTATCATTTATATAGACAAACAATACAATTGCTACCGATCAGCCAAAAAGCCAGCTGGCCACATGTCAGAGTCCATGAACAACCAACATAGAAAACCAGCCCAAATGATCTAAAATCAGGTTGGATAGGTCAGTCTTAGCTTAAATGTACACAGGCTCCATTACTTCTTGTTATTCAAGGGCCAAGTTTGGGTAGTTAAAAAAAGCCAAAAAGTTAAAAAGTTACTCAAAATAAGTTAAAAAAAGTCATTACTATCACCAAAAGTCACAATATACGGCTGCACAATTCCCATTACTAATTTTTCCCTACAAATAAATTTTTACAATTTTTATTACACATTTTTTCATAAAAGTCAAAAAGTTAACCCAAACATTCATATTTTCAACCTCAACTTTTAGTCTAAATAAGACAAAAAAGTGCACTTAATTTAGTCCTCCAAACTTGGGCCTAATACCTTTTTTATTTTTTCCTTTTTTTGGTACGTATAGGTTTTTTTGAACGGCACTTTCATATACAATATACTCTTTCTTCGATGTGCTAGTTTAGGGGATCCATGATAATTGATGTCCATGTTTCATTCCTAGAAAGAGCGTCCTTCATAAAATCAGTCATTCACGTCTCAAAACTGAATTATTTTCCCTGGAATCCAAGTTGTTAAGTGCAGATTAATTTCTTGGCAAGCTCCAAAGCAGGCAATGATGAATCAAACACCTGAACAAAAATGAAGAGATAAAGATCAACCCTATTTAGACTTGAATAACCCCCAATGCTTGCAAGAACAGGTTAACATGAAAGAAGAATAAGTTCTAATCCGGCATGCATATCAAGTTTCAAATGCCGTTGAGCCCAAAAACTGAGATGGAAGGTGAAAATGATATGAAGCTCGGGTGAAAAAGAAAAAAAGAAAAGAGAAAAGTGAACCTGCACCTCCCCTTGGGAGGGTGACAAGAGATACCATCAAGCTTGACAACTTGGTGGTATCTAATGTAAAGATTCTCTGTGACCGCCAGTGGCTTTAACATTTCTCATAAGGTATATGTAAAGACTTTAGGCAGCCACGCGCATCGCGCACCTCTTGCCACCAGCCGACAAACGGGCACGCAAGCCTTTCCTTCTCCACACCACTGTCTCTCTCGCTTTGTATCTCCATGGAAGCCTGTTAGAATTTACCAATTTACTCCTCCACCTACCATCTCCACTAGCACCCACTTCACCTACCACCTCCACTACACTACACCTACTACCACCTTCTCTTCTATATATAGGAGTTGTAATACATAACACAATATCAATCAATAATATACATCAATTTATTTAACATGGTATCAGAGCAAGGTTAAGAACCTATTCATTCTGCTTCACCGGCGGGCGGCAGCTTCGCCTTGGCTGCCCGCCGGACCTCTACACATACCCAGACTGTAACTTCTCTTACCTCTCTCTTACCTCTCTGTTCTGTCCATTCAAAGCTCAGAAGCGCCGGAAAACCCCTCCGGAATACCACCGCAGCCCCTTCCACGACCAGTAGGTGATCCTTCTTCTTCATAATCAAATTCAGTCCATGCCTTGACCTGGTCAGCTGGTAGAGGCGGCTGGTACCCGACAGAAGATGTATCCAACAATCCTCCTCTTGATTAACTCCACAATAGTTACAGTTTTGTTGATAGCTCTACCCATCGCCTTGAATACAATCTCGGTTGAACTTTTTTCCTGAAGCAGACTCATAGCATAAGTGATATAGCTTCTCATCCTCCCCCGGCTCGTAATACATACGTGTGTGTTTTGAATATTTTGATCGCATATACCCTCATCATCCTCTTCATTTTTGATCCATCTTTCTTGGGTGATTTTTTTAATCATCATCATCAGTAGTTGGGTTGGGTTGTGTCCGTCAAAGAAAGCTCTACTTCAATGAATTCAAATGCCCCGTCTTCAAGCTCCGGAGGAGGCGCTGCTGCTGCTGCTGGATCAACTGATTCTTCAGCACCCAGACGAAATTCCAAGCGACCCAAATGTTTGTTTCTCTTCCCACTCCCACCTCTACTTTGTTTTTGTTCATCTAGTGTTTCACTCGTCAATTGCCCCCACCCCACCCCACCCCACCCAGGTGTAGTCATGTAAACATTGGTAATGGGTGGGGGGCACAGCTTAGATCTAATTTATATAATCTTTTCTCTTTTTCTTTTTCTTTTTATAATTTTTTTGAGAGAGAGTCCTAAATCCTTAGGTATCCTGATAATCAATTACTGAACCGTTGGAATGGGTTTTCTTGATTGGTTTGCAATTTTTTTTGTTTTGTTTTGTTTTGTTTTGTTTTGATGCACATATGCTTGCAGATAATTGTTGAGATGTTTTTTTTGGCCGTTTCATCTGTGAGCTTTGATCATTGATTTATATTCTGTTGATCATGCTGATTTTAGGTTTTACCATCAAAGGTTGCTTTGCGTGTGTAAACTCCATGCAAAATTGGTAATTTTATTTCTACTTACCCGTATTTAACAAATTTGGGTTTTAAAATAAATACAACAACTAAAAATCTATTGTCACAAACAGATTCTGTTATATATATAGTTAATTATACAATTACATAAAAGGAGAGCACCGAAACAAGTTCCCCCCTTTCCTTGATGCCGTGTCAATTTTTAATCTTATAAAAAAGCATCTAGTTTGTTAAAATGCTACCATATTTGCCTATTCACGACAAGGTACAATAGAAATTTCACCCTTCTCAAAACTGCATATACAATTGGGCCTGTGGCTTGGGTTAAGGTTACGGCTTCCAATTACAGAAAGCAAACAAATAAATAGATGGAAACAAGTTTGTGATTTGTATTAAACAAGCATAGATGGACTAGCAGGCTTCAGAAAGCAAAAAGATTTTAAATTTGTTGACTTCCATGAATAGGAGAGACTGGTTGTTTGTTGGATGCCACTCCTGTTCATCTGTCTCTCAGTAGAATGCATATTGTATCACCCTTGGAGACAGACAGACAAAGTACTTATTTAAGTGAAGTCTATATGAATAACTGTAAAGGCAATTTTTTGAGAAAGGAATTACAGGAATAGGTTATTAAATTATGTTGGTGAGGGATTGCCTCAACATTCGCTTGGTGGATGATCATTGACTATGTCTGAGATTTTAGTTTTTTAATGTCCTTCTCATGACATTTATTTTTGAATGATTCACTTGTCATATGCAATGACAACAATGACTGCATTAGTCAAGAAGATTGATCTTATTCAAGTTGAATTTGCTACAAGAACAACTAGAAGGGTAACATGGATTGCTGCAATGAGAATTGAGAAAATGGCCATTGATATTCGATAAGCGAATAAAGTGACATTACCCATTGGCAATTGTTGGTCCTTGTTAATTGAGGGTGCTGGGAGGGTTAAGCCTAGTTGCAAACCTTACCATTGATTTGATAGAGAATACGATCATAAAGAGAGATGATAAAGAAAAAAAGATTCATGAAAGCCCATTCCAAGTAATTGGATATGTGGGTTTATTTATGTGAGTTTTACATGTGATTGTATGAAAGTCAAATGAAAGCATAAATTGATTTGAGATAGCAAATAAATACTTACATAGCACGGGTGGTGGTGGAATGTTACCATATAACTTACATAGCATGGGTGTTATAAGGAAAGATAGAATAAGAAGTGAATGTCTTTTGGAAATTAGAAGTTGCATTGACTGAATATGATTTTAGTTGGTTTGGTTTTATGAAAATATAATCCAACTATGTTGGTGTGAATGAGATGACTGGATCCTGCGCTAAAAAAGATTCAAGAGGAAGGCCAAAAAGAATGTTGGTTGATGCTATGAGACATGATATGATGGCCTTGGTCTCAAGGAGGGTATAGCTTTAAATAGAGTTGAGTGGGATGAGTTATTTACTCAAGCAATCAAGTGACTGGGATTAAGCTTGATTAGTTGAACAAAATAAGTACTATTTGGTTATGCTTCGTCTTTTACAACTTCACCTATAGCATCTTTTGATACATGGTTTCCTATTTGTGATGTTTAGATTTTGTAGTGTGAATATTGATTTTCATCAACTCCTCAGTGATCTCTTTTTGCTGGAGTATATTTCATCTTATTTTAGTCATAAGTATGCTTACTTATGGATGCAAGTATACCGGTCCGGCACTAATGCACCAAATCCCATTACAATTCCACGTCAAAGTGTGATTAAGTGAGAGATATACTGGGATGTGTGACCTTGCTATCCACTTTGCTCTTTCAATCATTAGGTGCTTGAAGACACTTTTCCCGATTAATGGATATATGATGGAGTTATGTTTTGTACTCATTAATCTTTTCACCATTTTCTTATAGCACTTGTTTTAATTTAGGGGCTTTCTTTGTTAGTCATGTTTTATGAGGCATCATGAAATAATGGTTATTTTTTTTATATTTTCTTTTAATACATAATGAAATTTTAATGATTAAGAAAATTTCTGTCTTTATTTTTTGCTTTAGATTCGAAGTTTACTCAACAGGAACTTCCTGCTTGCAAACCAATTCTTACACCAAGATGGGTGAGTATTTTGTTTATTTATTTTGCAAATATTTGATGTTTACTTGGTTGTATTGTTAACATTATAGGCAGCATGCCTGTCTAAGACTTTTTCTTTGTTCTGTGCAGGTGATTTCAGCATTCATGCTTGTTAGCATTGTCTTTATTCCCATTGGAGTAGCCTCCTTGTTTGCTTCTCGGGATGTATGCTCAAGACTGATTTTGCTCTAAGAATTTTTTTTTTCTTCCAATTTTCTTTCTTATATCATTGATTATGAGGTCTTTTTCTTTGCATTAGGTGGTTGAAATTATTTATCGTTATGAAACTGACTGCATACCAGTAGCCAATAGAAGTGATACGGTCAAATACATTCAAAGCTCTGAGGATAAAACTTGCAACAAAACACTAACGGTATAATTCCTCCGCATCATTCATCATTATTATTATTGTTATTAGGAAAAAATCCATTTTACCCATGTGGTATGCCCCTGGAGTACTTGACCCATTTGTCTTTTAAAAATACTCCAATACTCCCCACATAGCTGGTAGTCGTTGTGGGGGAGGTGGCTGGGAGGTAATTGGGAGTGCTAGGATGGTAGGGGAGGTGGTTGTGTAAGTTTTTGGGAAAGAAGATGGTCATGGTTAGAGGTTATGGTTTTTGGAGAAGAAGATGAAGATAAGGGTATATATATTTATCAAAAAAAAAAAAAAAATGAGATAAGGGTATTTATATGTCCCTTTGGCTTTGACTGATTTTTTTTTTCTTTCTAAAACAACTCTCAACTTGGGCTCATGCGGCACAAATTATGTCAATTTGGATGGTTTTATTAAAATGGCAAAATCATGTAGGGGTATTTGGCTATTTTTAAAAAACAACATGATTCAAATATCAGGTTTCTAATACGAGTATAAAGCATGAATTTAAGTGTTGTGGTTTTGGAATTGATAAATTTGTCTTCACCTTTTTTTTTTCCCAAATGTGTCAGGTACCGAAGCATATGAAGCAACCTATTTATGTGTATTATCAGCTCGACAACTTCTACCAGAATCATCGCAGGTATCTATAACTCGTCCTTGCTATATCTAACAATTTATTTTATTCTATCTTGGATGACAGTGGTTATATGATCAGATTGTTTTATGTTGCTGAAAGTATACATTTCTAATTTCTCTCCCACCTTCTGGGACAATACTGGACCTCTGTGATCTGAAGCCGTCTGTTTTCTGAACACTCTGCTGATTTTTGTTGTGTGTGTGTGTGTGTGTGCATACTACAAAGTTTGATCCCTGTGAATCTTCTTTTCATAGTAAACTGATGAGGGGATGCAGAGCAATAGGTCGAATTACTCTATGTAGTATTGCTCTTTATGGGAAGAAGCTAGGATAGTGGCTGTCTTATTTGGTTGATAGTTTTAGCTATAGCTGGTACTACTGGAAAGCAAATCTGGGAAGTGGTTTTAGGAAAACTATCACCACACTTGTTTTTGTATCACAAAAATATTTACCTTTTCCGTTTGCACTAAATTTTTGCAGGAAAGTAAATTTGGCAATTAGTTTTGATATTTTCCCATTAAACTTGCTTTTGGAACACAAGAAATGCTATTGTTTGTTCGCACAATATTTTGAATTAATATTATGTCGTGAATCACAACTCTTACAAAAACATGATCAATATGCCAAAAGGCCAAGGTCTAATGGAATGTGTGCCACAGTAGCAGTTTTAGTATGTGGTTTATCCATGAGGATTGACCCTTTTTCCTTTATTTTCATTATTTCCAAAACAAGATGAAGCGTTCTTGTTTTATGGCTAAAACAGTAGGGATATTTGGTTTTTGATTTGATGAGAACCTGAAGCAAATTTTATATTTGATTATTTTTTTGGCTTCATGTAATAATCTCATTTTTCAGGTATGTGAAGAGCCGGAGTGATCAACAGTTGAAATCTGCCAAGGATGAGGATGAAACAAGCGCATGTAAACCTGAAGATAAAGTGAATAACATGACAATTGTGCCTTGCGGTCTTATAGCTTGGAGTTTGTTCAATGATACTTACAGCTTTTCTGTCAACAGCAGCCAGCAATTGACAGTAAACAAGACGGATATCTCATGGAAGAGTGATAGGGAACACAAGTTTGGAAAAGATGTCATCCCTAAAAATTTTCAAAGTGGAGTTAGAGGGGGTGCAAATCTTAGTTCCAAACCAGTAAGGCTTTTTTACCAGAAAACATCTATTATAAAGGATAGGATGATACAAAACTGGCCCTGATAATAATGCCATTCTTGTTTGCTTTCCTCTTTTGTTTTGTTTTGTTTTGTTTTGTTATATTATCAATTAAGGTTGTTTTCCATTCTACTTATTTTTCTAATTATTATGATGTTGTGGTGACAGTTGAGTGAGCAGGAGGACCTCATTGTATGGATGAGAACTGCAGCGCTTCCAACATTTAGAAAGTTGTACGGGAGGATAGAGGTGGATCTACAGGCAAATGATGTGATTCAGGTGACATTGCAGAACAATTACAACACCTATAGTTTTGATGGAAAGAAGAAGCTTGTTCTTTCTACAACTACCTGGCTTGGTGGAAAGAATGACTTTCTTGGCATTGCATACCTCACTGTTGGCGGCTTGTGCTTCTTTCTTGCTATGGCTTTCACCATTGTATATCTAGTTAAGCCAAGGTATATATATTCTTTTCACCCACCACGCCCACCCAAAATTCTCTCTTGTCACACTACTACTACTGCTAGTAAATTTATGTTGCAATGTATGTTTATTTAATGTTTCAAAAAAACTCAGGAAGAAGCGTCATATTGTGCTTCACATCCTTCTCACAGGTGAAATGACAATATTGAAACTAATTTTGCTCACTCTCTCTCTCTCTCTCTCTCTCTCAGGCGACTTGGAGATCCATCATATTTGTCATGGAACCGAAACCCAGGAGGTCACTGAGCAAGCTTGTGACACATTTTGAAGGGGTACACTCATCATTAGTGGATGATGTTTTATGTGACGATGTGAAAATGAAACTGTGAAGTGATGATATTACTATATATATATATATATATATGTATGAGACATCTGTTTGAAGCATTGTTGTGTGTAGTTGTATGGAATTTTGAAGCTTGTGGCATTGGTTACGTATTGTAAAATTTTATGTATAATTTTACAAATATAATATAATACGAGTTCTTGTTTTTATTTTTTTGTTTTGTTTTTATTTATTTATTTTTGATAACCAAATGTCTGAACCAACTTATACGCATCTCAATTAATCTCACCACCACTTACGAATCCTGTATGGGCTGTTCCCATGAGACCTAAAGGGAGTCCCAAAATTGCCCCAATTTGTTTATGTATGTTCGGTGGTTAATGTTCCCCAAAGTCCCTACACCATAGGCTTAGCCTCCTCCCCTCGCATCCCTTCCCTGCCCTGGCCCAAAAGTCCTCAAAGGGCAGGCAATTTGGTGGTTTGACATTTGTACCCTTGCGTTCCATGCCATCATCTCCCTGGGAAGACGTAAAAGAAATATATCATCACGGCTCGTCATGACGTATTATAGTGGGAACCAGTAACAGTTAGGGTAAGAGTTTTCTAAAAACTCTTTTGATATTTTTATTAAATTTTTTTTTTAATTTTTTAGACATACTTAACATAAATATACTTAAAAAGTAAAAAATTTGTGAAAGAAATCTTTTAAAAATTCCCTAAATACTAAAAATACAAAAAAATACTAGAATTCAGTACATTTTTTATATTTTTATGTATTTATTAATTTTTTAAAATATTTTTTCACAAATTTTTTACTTGTTAGATACATCTAAATAAGGTGCATCTAAAAAAGTAAAAAAAATGTTTAAAATTTTAAAAATATTCACTAAAAACAAAAAAATTAATTTTCAAAAAACTTAATCCAAAAAATTCAAACCAAACACACTGAATACTTTGTTTTTTGATACTATATTTTTATATGATTTTTTTAAAAAATAAATAAATTATAGATTCACTTCTTAAAATTTGTATAAAATAAAAATTACCTCATATAATTATGAAAATTACATCTCCTCTCTTGAAATTTTTAATTTTATAACAAATGATCCATTTCATTAATAAATTATCAAATCAATTAACAATTTTTAATGACATCAAAATTTTATTTTAATTAATAATAATTCAAGTAATTTTATTATTATATAGGAGAAATTAAAATTTTCATTTTTCAAATAATTCTGTTAAATAAATTTTTTTGACAACAGAATATTTATAATTTTTCAAATTACACGGACAATTTATATTTTAAATAAATCTCAAAAATATATTTATAATCTATCATTTTTTCTTAGTTGTGATTTGTATTCTAAATTTGAAGTTTCGTTATCCATTGCATTACACAATTTTGTTATCCCCTTTACGCTGTGATTTGGGTAGGGATTTGTATTGCGTTGCGCCTACTTTTTTTTCTTTCCTTTTTTTAAATGCCTACTCAATTCCTTGGTCCAAAACATAACCCTAATGGAAAATGACATCTTGTGTTAAAAATAATATATATATTAAGTTTTTCTCTTCTATTTTTTTTTTTCTTTTTCTTTTCTTCGTAATGTGGGAGAAGGTATTCACAATTTTTCAATGCCTACAAAAATGGGGAAATGGCCACAAGTCCACAATTGGGTGCCCAATTCGACTAGGTCTAGCACTAACTGTTTTGCCGAAAGCAGCCTCTGTCTGGTCCTTTGCTCATCTTCATCTGAACAGAGTTCATGCTCAAGGAACAAGATTGGTACCAACTGGTTCCATGGTTAGCCAGATGACTGGCCAAGAGGTGAATTGAGTTTCACAGCACTCTAAGCAAGATATTAGAAAGGTAAGCTCCCTCTGGATACGACGGATCAATAGGATGATCATAAGCCGCACCAGCCTGACGTATAACTGTGATTTTCCTCCCCGCAATGGATGCAGCAGCCTGGAAAATGTATATATAACAAATAAAAGATATACTTAAAGAGTTCAGTTCATATATGATTGCCTGTAGCAAACTACTTGCCTGAAGTGTTTGCAAGAACGTCCCGCTTTGGGTCATAGCTCCAGAACATGAGCATGTCATAAGAAGACCACCCCTTTTTGTTAATTGCATTGCCAATGAGTTTAAATTTCTGTACATGCCAGATGCACTTTGTAGAACCTGGATTAGATGCTAACCAATTAAGCAACAGCCAGCAACAATAATAATTAATTAATTAAAAAAAAAGAAAAAAAGGAGAGAGACCCATTTCCATCCTACCAAGCACTAATTTTCTTGACAATTGGGAATGTTAAAAAAGTTATCTTAGAAGTTGTGAAACATAATATGAACTCATTTGAAACCTTATGCAAAATTAAACATATCCAAATAAGCTCCCAGGTTGTGTTTGAATTATGGATTTGGGTAGGAATTTAAAAAGGAAAATGAAAATGCAAATGAAATATGAATGAAATATAATTACATTTCACCAACCTCTTCGCTTTCACTTTTCAAATCCCTACCCAAATCCATGATCCAAACACAACACTAGTGAATTTATTTTTCTTGAAAAGTGTTCACATTATAAAGTAGTTAGTTCTTCATACATTCCAAACACAAAAGCCTCTAGAAAATACAAGCATCTGCACCAAGGTTGGCTCAGTGGCAACTGGATTTAAATGTGACTGAAAATACATAAAAATATGAACGAACCCAATACACTCGCAATGTGAACACTTTATCATTCATATAGACAAACAATACAATTGCTACCGATCAGCCAAAAAGCCAAGCTGGCACATGTCAGATCCATGAAACCAACATAGAAAACCCAGCCCAAATGATCTAAAATCAGGTTGGATAGGTCAGTCTTAGCTTAAATGTACACAGGCTCCATTACTTCTTTGTATTAAGGCCAAGTTTGGGTAGTTTAAAAAAAGCCAAAAAGTTAAAAAGTTACTCAAAAAGTTAAAAAGTCATTACTATTCACCAAAAGTCAACAATTACGGCTGCACAATTCCCAATTCTAATTTTTCCCTATAAAATGAACCATTCCAAAAAGATTGGAACATTTCAAATTGAAAATCAATCCCTCAACCACTTTGGCAATTGGGTTAAATGCCAACTTTTGGCTTTTTAACTTTTTAAGGTCACATTTTCTCTTCACTTTTTTACACATTTTTTCAAAAAAAGTCAAAAAGTTAACTTTTAACCTTATTTTCAAAATAAGCAATGAATGAATCATTTTACTCTTCGATTTTAGTTCAATTTTTAAACATAATGTGAATAATTCAAAGATAAAACTAATACAATTAGAACAAGAAGAACCAATTTGACACAAAAGACAAACAACAAAGACTATGAAGGTAATTTGTCCTAAAATATAAGCCCACAAAGCATAATTCAATAAGAGACCGTAGATGCAAAAATTCACATTAGCCTGGCAGGATATCATAATTTATTGAGGTCAATTTTTTTTATAGATTTTTTTTTTAAATAAATAGTTTTGTTTTTGGAATTCAGTATAGTTTATATAATTTTTTTTTTTAATAATCAAGAAATCATTCTAACCATTGTCTTTTGGGCCATCCTAAGAAGCAATTTTCAAAAGTCATTCCTAAGTCAGTAAACTAGACAAATGGGAAGGGAGTTAAACACTACATAATAATGTGAAGAACATACCCACTAATCAGCTTTAAACCCTTATTATATACACTTCTTTCTGTCAAGTTTAATATTTTTTCACAATATTGGAAAAAATAAATTGAATGTATAATCATAGAAATAATAGGAATCATAGTTATGTTATCACATTAGATTATCAATTGACTCAAAATTTTCCTTTGTTCTCACATTTTGTTTTGTATTCTTTAATTTGATTTAGAAATGAAGTGATGAGCTTGCTGATGCATCCGGCGAAAATGTAGACGCTGTTCGCAATTTGGGCAACAAAACTGCATTGGGATCTAAAGGAACCAATAGTGAGGCACATCAATTTTCCAGTGCAAATAGTTCACATGTTTATGGCAATGAATTTGACACTTCTGTGACAATGTTAAATATAGTATGTTCAATTGATACTGTGTCTAGTTAATTTATTGGTGGCTTGTTGTAATGGTTTTGATTTTTGATTCCTCCCCCCCCCCACCTTTTTCTTTTTTTTCTGACGCTTAATTTGGATTGATGTTTGTTTCAAAATGGCTATACACAGGCAGTTATCTGGTTTCATCTTCATGAATATGCGAAGGCCTATTCCATTCTTGATTCTTTATATCAAAAGATTGAACCAATAGATGAGGTATGATTGAATAAGCTGCAAGGGTTATGCTATGGTGCCTTATAACCCTCCACCCAAGAAAAAAGAAACAATGATGAGACAATGTTATTCAAATTCCTCTGTGTGATGTTTTTGTAATTATGTATTTGCAAGCAATAGCTCTTCATATTTGCCTTTTGTTCCTGGATGCTGCATTAGCTTCCCATGATCCGTGGAAATTTGTTGTAAGTTCAATTTCTAGGAGCTTGACTAATTGTCTTCATTCAAAGTTTTACTTGAGATTTATTATTTTAAATGATGTGTCTTGAGTCTTCAGCCTGACATTTTGTGCTATATTCGTTCTCTTGCCTTTTCTACCATTGGCACAACTCCATTATTAGGAGACTTCTGATTTAGAGAGTGGGTGAGGTTTATTGGTCTGTGCTTTTGGACAGGGAATCATTGCGCTTCAGTCTAATTGATATGTTGCAAACTTTTGTTTCAGGATTTGAATTTGTAGTCATCCAATTTATCACTGTCTCTCTCTCATAAGGTAGTTGGGTAGAGCATGAAATTATGCTTCTGGAACATTTGATAGAAGGATATGGAAAGATAAGCATTGAGCTTTTTTTTTTGGATAAATAATAGAACTTTATTAGAATGCATCAAGACGATGCAAAGAATACAAACAAACCACCCACAAACGGACTAAACAAAACTAACTAATCAAATCCTCCACAAAGTCAACAAAGACCAAGACAATGGGATCGACTGTACCCGTAACCCAACTATGCAGCACCAACAACAACCTATTTTCTTACCATAAAACGGAATGACATTTATCCTGAAACACTAGCTTATTCTATTTTAACCAAATCAACCAAAGCAAACAATGGGAAGCAAGCACCCAAGCCTTTCGACACCTCTTCCCCACCCTAGCCCCACCTCAACTCTGTAACACTCCCAGTAAAGACTCCGGTTGCACCCACACTAAGCCAAACAAAGCAACAAGGAAATTCCAAAGTTTGGACACAACTGGGCAATGAAGAAGCAAATGATCCACCGTTTCCGCATCCCTGCAACACAGGCAACACCAATTCACCAATACATGCCGCCGCTGGATAAGATTATCAATAATGAGGATACGTCCCAAAGTTGCGGTCCAAACAAAGAAAGCGACCTTAGAAGGAGAACCCGTGGCCCAAATACATTTCCAAGGAAACACACCACCAACACCCTCTACAAGCACCCCATAAAATAAAGACACGGAGAAAACACCTTTAGAGCTCCAGACATCCCAAAGTAAAGAATCCAACCCATCCCCCCCATTCCGCAAGCCATATAGAAAGCCTAGAAGATCCACCAATTGGTCTTACCTCCCAATCCTGTATATCATGATGAAGACAAACATTCCAAACAATTGAGTCCTCGTGTGTCGACCTAACCAAAGCAACCAATTCTTCCCCATCAACAGCAATAGCATAAATCAAAGGAAACAAGGCGGTCAAAGTCAAACCATCACACCACCGATTTCGCTAGAAACGAACCCGATCACCAACCCCCACTTTAAACCGAACCCTTCCAAAACTCCGCCCTCTCCAACCAAATCTCCTTCCACAAACTACGACCATAAAGTTGAGCCACTCTTTGCGAACACCAACCCCCCCTCTCCTCTCCATACTTGGCCACCACCAACCTTCTCCGTAAACTGTCCCGTTCCCCCACAAAACGCTACAACCATTTACCTCATAAAGCCCCATTAAACACCACCAATTTTCGCACACCCAAACCCTTCCTCCTTCAAAGTACAAACCCTCTCCCAAGCCACCAAATGATAATGAAAATCCTTCCCACCCCCACTCCACAAAAACTCCCATTGCAATTTCTCCAACCTCTTTGCCACCCCCACAGGGACTACATGCGCAGACATAAAGTACGTCGGAATGCTGGAAAGAACAGTCTTGATCAAAGTAATCTGCCCCCTCTTTGGACAAGTATTGGCGCTTCCACCCTGCTAACCGCCGCTGCACTTTGTCCACTACCCCATCCCATACTCGAGTCTCCTTAAAAGAAACCCTCAAGGGAAGTCCCAAATAAGAAACTGGCAACCTGGCCACTTTACAGTCCAAAACGGCTGCCAACATCGGTAAACTAGCCACTTGACCCACAAGGATCAATTCTAATTTGGACAAATTAACCCACAGCCCAGACACTGCCTCAAAACATGGCAAAATGCATCGCAAGTGACCAATCTGAGTAGCCTCTGCATCACAAAAAATCAACTTATCATCAGCATAGAATAGATGAGAGACCACCAAAGAGGCTGATCTCTCCCCCATCACAAAACCCGATAATAAATCTCCTTGGACTGCCTTAGAAATCAGACGATTCAATGCCTCCATAACCAAAATAAACAACAATGGGAACAGTGGGTCTCCTTGCTTAAACCTCTCCAAGCGGGGAAAAAACTCGCGTCCCATTAAACAGCACTGACATCTGAACAGTGGAAATATAAAAATGTATCCACCGCCTCCACTGGGCCCCAAAATCCAACCTCGCAAACATGTATAACAGAAAGTTCCAATTGACATTATCATAAGCCTTCTCAATATCCAACTTGCATACAATTCCCCATTTCCCTTGCCGAAACTGCGAAGCCATGCACTCATTAGCCACCAAAACAGCATCCAAAATCTATCGCCCACCTATAAAAGCATTCTGAGATTCTGAGACCACTCCTTCCAACACCCCCCGAAGCCTATTAGCCAAAACCTTGGCCAGTAAATTGTAAATGCTGCCCAAAAGACTAATAGGCTGAAAGTCTTGGATATCCTCCGTCCTCCCTTCTTGGGAATCAAAGCAATAAAAGTTGCATTCAGACTCCTCTCAAATTGCCCAGTTTGATGAAACTGCTCAAACACATCCAACACCTCCCATTTGAACCCCCCCCAACCCCAACCCCAACCCCAACAATGCTGAAGAAAAGCAACTGAAAATCCATCCGGCCTCGGGGGCTTGTCCCCAGGCATACTTCTTAACACACCCAAGACCTGTCCCACAGTTCCCACCAAAGCCCTATTCAACAAACCAAACCAAACCACCCCTCCTCCGCCACGCCCTAAACCAACTGGCCATTGTCTCCAATGGGAGCCAAACCTCTGTCCTACACCTAAACAGCCTTGTGCACCACTGATGCCCCGTTCATAGCGCCAGTCTTCGAAACCCTACCCTCTCTCCTGGCAAAACCCTCGATGACTAGAGCCACACCCTCCCACCTATCCCCAAACTCCGAAGCAGGGATAAAAGTCTAGAACCGCTTAACATCCAATGTGGCCACAACTTGAAACGAAGCCCCACCGTCCTCCTCGCCACGGATCCAAACTGCCACACTCCAACGATTCCCATCCAAACGACCCAGAAACGATAGGGTTCCAATGAGACTTGAAGCCTCCCGTAACTTCTTCACAATCCAAACTACTTCAAAGCCGACTAATAACACTTCTCGCAGTAAACCTAATCCACGTTCCACAATCCCTAGTTGTCGATGGCCTCGGGAGTCTAGTGATGCCTCCTGAAACTCAAAGGATCGACCCCCAAGGAAAAGAATCGGTCATCACGGCTTGTCCTCCACGCTCGCCGGAAACATTCAAGGTAACTCTCTCAAACCATCGGAAATCGCGTCTAATTATGGAAATCACTCACTCCGTGAAAATCGCTCCTGGATGTATGATCTGTTGGTTCTCTAGGTTTCCATCACCAGATTTTTGGACATAGCATAGGCAAAATTGTGTCAAGATCTATTTACCTTTACCCTTTTGAGAGGAATAGGCGGATATATTTCCTTGGAATCTGATATATACAATCCTTCTTCTTTTAAGATCTCAATAGATGGTCTCCAGCTTATATAATTGATTCCATCTAATCCACTAATGCAAGCTTTTATCTGTGGCTTGTACTTCTCCACCCAAGCTGCAGATGATGCTATTACAGCTAAATCTCCAAAGATATCAATAATAAGGCCTGACAACCTGTAACACAAGAACCGGTTACAGAAATTAAACAACTAGATTGTGCAAGGTAAGTAAAAAAAAAAAAGATAAAGGTATCAAGTATGAAAAAACATAAGTGCACCAACAAATGTTCTCTTCCTTTCCTCTAACAAAACTTGAAATAATGTATGTACAGGATTTGAATATCAAGTTTGCTATATTGGTACTTTCTTTCTCCATATGTGGCTGTGACAAAGTGTAATACCAAAACATAGTTTGTGTACCCAGTGCTATCTAGTTGGCAAAGGTTTTCTTTTGCTAGAAATTCAATATGATAAATGGAGCATCTATTGAACCTATTATACAACTACTAATTAGCAGGGGCACATGCCATACGATTAGATATACAATAATACAACACAAAAATCAGTAAGCTGCAAGTTTAACTTACTCAACATTACTATTTAAATAACTCCACCCTTATCAAGTTCAAGATGGATAAAAATAAGAGGTAAGATAGAGTTACCTAATTTTTGTATCCCTAGCATTGTTGTAAACATAATATTGACAAACTTGTTAAGTTGAGAGAAAGATAAACAAAAGACTTTGATCAAGTTAAGTGTATAGAAAGTGAAGATTTAACAGTGTTAGTGAAGGATAAGGAGATTAAGGAAAGGCGAAAAAGTTAATTTGAGAAAGTATAAAAAAAAATTATAAACAATTAGAAAGTTTAATTGGAGAGAAATATGGGAGCACTAAAGAACTAAAGAAATATGGGAGCCTTGATGGAATGGAACTAAAGAACACAAATTTTATCGTAGAATAAGGAAATTTGATGAAGAAACTGCAGAGTTTGCACTAAAGATGATGAAATCAAATAAGACTTTAGGACTAG
The DNA here is from genome assembly GCF_004153795.1 of Camellia sinensis. Classification (NCBI taxonomy): domain Eukaryota; kingdom Viridiplantae; phylum Streptophyta; class Magnoliopsida; order Ericales; family Theaceae; genus Camellia; species Camellia sinensis. The sequence goes on from NW_021028016.1 coordinate 489,129, forward strand.
ATGGTATCCCTATTGAGGCTTTGAAAAACATAGGTGAAGAGGGGGTGTTACCAATATTAATTAATAAGATTATAATAACAAGGAAAATGTCTGATGATTGACAAAACAAAAAGTATTTTAGTACCTCTATATAAAAATAAAGGAGATAAAAGGTAGTTTAGTATTTTAGTACCTCTATTATATAGGAGATATTCAAATTTCAACAACTACAGAGGTATTAAATTAATGAGTTATACAATGAAATTGTACGAGAGAGTAGTTGTGTATTGCTTGAGAGTTGCAACAACATTGACAAATAATCAATTTGAATTTAGGGTAAATTCCCAATAAATCATACTTTTCCCGTGAAATTTTCATTAATTCTTATTAACACAAAATTAACCCTCTTAACCATGTTAATAGAACTCAATGGAAATGTCATGAGATTAAGCGAGTCACAGATAGTTGTTGCATTTGGATTATTATTTATTTATTCATTTATTGTTGTAGTGGTTGACGAAAAAAATAAAGTGGGTGGAATTTGTTTATAAAAATATTGTATTCTAGCAATACAATGGCTCAAAAGAAATATTTAATGCTACTATAACAGATACTATGGTTATTATGCCATTTAGGAATTGGCATGATGGTTGATAACAAGTTGCATGTTATTTAATTTTTTGATCATTATGTACTTGATCCCAATACTACTACAACTTTAGATTTGTTTGGAGTAGAATTTGTGACCTCAAAGCATGGACGGATATGTAATGTGCTATGTGAGTCATGGGTCAACCATATCTATTTGAACAAGGTTACTTCAGCAATTCCATTTGATTTCCATTGATAAATAAAATATACTTAATTGGTATTGTGTTAAAGCAGAGATATCATAAAGAGATTTTTTTGAGTTTTTACTTTTTTTTAGTCTAACAATGAAAAATTCCTATTGGGTTGATTTGTGCAACTTGGACTTCTTATAATTTCTTAACATTTCTACTATAATATTTTGATATTCTCTATTGTTTCACCACACCACCAAACTACAATATGTAGATTTTTTACTTTTTCTTTAATTCCTATGGCCTGAAATTTGTATTTACAATTATTTCTCCTTATAGAGTATACAAATCCTGTGAATAACACGGGTTACTACTAGTACCAACATAATTGAAAGGAAAATTTTATAAAACAATTATAAGGCTAGTGATGCTTTACGAAACAAAATGTTGAGCAACTAAAGCACAACACATTACTAAAATAGTTAATGAGATGAGAATGCTAAGATGGATACGTGGTAAGACCAAGAAAGATTGGATTAAAAACAAATATATTCATGAACTGGTAGAAGTAGCACTCATTGAAGATGAGTTGAGATGTAACAGACTAATATAGATTGGTCAAGTATAAGAAAGACCGGTAGAGGAAATGATAAGGCCTCTATGATACTGTTAATGGAAATGTTAAGGAGAGGAAAATACCTAAATTGACATTGGATGTTGTAGTAAAAAATGATACTAATTTATTTTCTACGCATATAGCCCTTCACAAAAGTAAATAGTGAAAAGGATTCATATAGTAGACCCAAATTGACTGGGACACAAGGCTTTGGTTCAATTTGGTTTGGTTTGATTTGTTTGGTATTAAGTTCAAGATCTAATCTTTTCGGCTAAAAATTCCAAGCTAATTTGAAAGGAAGAGCATTAGCTAGATCTCCAGTTTTAATAACATGAATTCTAGGACGTCGCATCCCATTTTGAGTTATAGATGCAACCAAAACAAAGCTGAATGACAGACAAATAATTTGTACAGTCCTCCCTAACAATCAGGATACATACAGCCTTTTTAGTTCATAGTAGAATTTATAAAAGCTTTGAACTCCTTAAAACAAACACAAATTATTAGTAGTCCTGTACATTCAACTTCCTAGTGATGACCAGATAATTTGAGGGGAAAAATGAAATAAATTCTTCAAACTGAAAAAACCAGAGAAAAAAAATACATGAATAGGAAGCTGGATATCCAACTAGTCACTTATGTAATTTTCAAGCAAGAAAACTAACAGAAAGGTAAATAAATATGTATAGTTACTTGTATGTATGTTACACTAATAAAGAAGCTAATAAAAAAACTTCGAAAGATTCCTTAATCTCACAATGTCTCAAAGACAATGGAGATTTTTCGAGTCAGAAGTATATATTCAGCAAGGAGTATTGATAAATGAACAAGAAATGTACCTATCTCCTTCACTGTTAACAAGACGATATGCATTTGTATTGGCAGAGGGGAGACCCAAACTCCTACGCGACTGAATTGCTGCGTGAATTCTTGTTTCAAGCAGTTTTTCGATGTTCAATGCACAAGAAGGATCTCTGTATCAACAATTTTAAAGTAATAACTATTAGCCTTAACACCACACATGCCTCTAGTTGAGAGCTTCTCTCTATAGAGCTTCCCATGGTAACCAACCATGGTGACGAAGGCATGATTCTTACATATCTATTGGCTTTAAAGTATCCCATCCCACCCCAACTCATGTTCTTCATTGATAAATTTGTTTGTGTTTTCATCCCCTGTTGTTCGTTGCGTTATTATTTTGGCATGATTTGCTTTGTGCCGTCCCTTGTTTTTACTGATTATCTTGGAAAGGTGGTCCTTCTGGCTTGCTTTTCCTGATCCTTTGTGAGGGCTTGTGCCATGTTGGCACCACCACAGTTATGGTTATGGATGGGATGGTAACTTAGGCTTTGCCTTGCTGCTTGTATCTTTGGTTTTGTCTCCTTATCTATTATTCTGGTGGTGTGTTTCATGATGAACCTGTCGTACTTTGAGCTTGTGAGATTTGTCCCATCTGAAGCTACTAAGGTCACTGCTAGTAACCAGTGTGTCTATGCCTCTTGAGCAGCCAGAGGTGGGGGGGTGGACATACAAGTGGAAGTTTTGGCATTTAGAGGCTTTGGTAAAGTTTCCTGCTGGTTTTAGCATTTGTGAGTCTTCATGGTGAGAGGGGAGCTGTACACCAAGGATCCTCTAGAGTATTTTTTTCCTAAAGTTTCTTAAAATGGTGTGTTGTATGGGTGAGATTTAATGCTAAAAAATTGATGTGACTTGTCATTAAATCTCAACCATACAACACACCACTCTAGGAAACTTTAGGGAAAAAAAACTCTAGAGGATCCTTGCTCGGAGCTGTAATGGTCTGGGGTATGACGTCTGCTATGCTACTGAACTCACGTGGCAGAAAATGGGGTTGATGATGTTAGCTAAAAAAACGGGGAGAGAGAATCGCCTTGGGGCAACTCACTTCTACATTTTTGTTTAGGTTCTCAAGATTCTCAATTGCTCTTTTTAGTGGGTAGGAATAGTGTGTAAATGGCAGTTCTCATGATGGCAGCTGCCACAACAGTAAGGTTCGCGGTGAGTGGCATTGCATGCAAATTTTATTTATTTATTTATTTATTTTTTCAGATAAATAAAATTTTATAAAGAAATCAAAGCATCGAGGAGATGAAAAAGATTACACGGTGACACCCCCATGATAGGAGCAACACTGGCAAAAGCAAATAAAACATAACCAAAACCACTCAACCAATCACATCATCTAAAAAATCTAAAAAGGCAAACAAATCTGGGTCCACCCGCCTAGACACCAACCCATACAGAACATGGAGAAACCAAGTTTCCAACCACAGCACTGAACGAGCAACCTCCTGGAAAATACGCCGATTCCGTTCCAGCCAAATAACCCACATCAAACACAATGAAGCCAACACCCAAGCCTTTCGACACTTTTCCCCACTCGACCCCCTGCCCAACTCCACAAGACACCCAACACCCCTTTCGGTTGCACCCATTGCTCCCCAAAAGTAGAAAAAATAAGATCCCACAAACAAGAAGCCACTGGCCATAGGACATTTTTTGCACATGGCCATAGGAATGTTTAGTGTGTTGACTGACCTGAACACCCTACCTACCTCTTTGTACCGAGATTAATAGGCATACTTGTGTATAAGGATTCAAATAAAGCTGCAGTTGGTTTTTTGTGGGCATGGGTTTCAGATTCCTCGTTTGGATGCTGGTTCAAATTTGACCAGCTAATTTTCCTGCTGGAACTAAGTGACTTTACAGCTAAACATTAGTTTAGTTTGGTTCAGATGGTGCTGTGGGCAGGCGCGTAGTGTTTGTACTCCAACTGCATGTTATAGTAATTGACAACATCGGCATAATGTTTGTATTGCAGCCGGACGCTGTAGTGATGGATAGCATTGTATATGTGTTGCTGGCACAGTTCATAATGTTTTTTTCTATTCTCTTTATTTCCTCACCGAGCCTAGCCCCTTGGGATGCGAGAAGATATTATTCAGGCTAGGTTTCTTTTCAGGATTCGCCTCCCGTCCAGCAGTCCTCCCGTCCAGCACTGTCCAGCAGTTTCAACAGGATTGCGACATGTTGCAGAGAAGCAATCCAAAGGGTTCGAAGCTGCCACATTGTGGAGGAAGAAATGAATTTAGTAAACGGCGTCGTTTGAGAAATACCACGTCATTTGGTCATAACATATAGCAGTAATGGTGTGTTTTGTATCTATTGCTTCTCTCACACACTCTCAGACAAATCTCTCAAATCTACCCAAAAGGAAGTAAAGTTACCTCTCTCTCTCTCTCTCTCTCTCTCTCTTCTGGTTTTTTTTTGGGGGGGTTAAGCTCTCTTCTTGTTCTTACTTAAGGTAGAGATGAAAGAGGTCCTTGGAAAAAAAGCTTTACATTAAAGTGGGTCTTGGGAGTTGAAGATTTTTGACAAATGTTAAGAGTCGGAATGGGGTAAATCCACAGTCATCTTCTCCGGCAATTAACCCACCCAAAATTCTGACCAATTCCACCAAATTTTCAATCAATAGGCCCAATCCTTCAACCAAACCTTCCTTAATTAAACTGGGTTTCTACACCTACCACCACTTCCATCAAAACCCAAACCGAAACCCACTTTCACTGCAACATCAGCATGAAAACTTCTTCTCCTTCTTACTTCACCAAACTTCCAAATCCTAACCATATTTCAAGACTCCAATTTCACATTTTTCAAATCCTTTGACTGCATTCAAATCCAATTTCACATTTTTCATTCAAATTCTCCTCTGAAACCGACCTCTCGGATTCGTTTTCTTGTTTGGTGGTGACTTCATCTACTCCATTTTCGGTCGGCCCCTTTGTTACTCCATTCTTCCCTTTCTTTTCTTCGGTCATTGATGTAGATTTGAGTGCTGGATTTGAGATTTGAGTTTAGAACAAGAGGAGTTATTTGAGTTTGGAGATTGTGAGCATGTAAGCCTCTGTTACGTTCACATTATATGATAAAACGACCTCATTTTTTGGTACAACACTAGACTCATTTCTTTCTCTGCAACGTGGGAGCTTCGAACCCTTGGATCGCTTCTCCGCGACGTGTTGTAATCCTGTTGAAACTGCTGGACAGTGCTAGACAGGAGGACTGCTGGAGAAGAGGCGAATCCTTCTTTTCATCTGTTTCTCTCCTCGAGACGTGTGCCCTTTAGGGTTGCGTGTACCTCCAAGTACGTGTTTAAGGTATATATACATATATATATATTTTTCTTACAAACAACAAACTACTTCAAAAGATTAAATCCCCCCCCAAAAAAAAAAATAATAATAATAAAAATAATTAATTAGCCTATAAAATTTAAGAAATAATAGCATATTATAAAGGACTTATTTGCATAAATACCTTGCGGCTTCCTCTTCTAGTTGCATGAGCCGAACACAGAACATAGAAATAGAATTATACAAGCCCCAACCAATTGGTTTCTCTGTCCCATCAGCTACCAGCACAATATCCCCAGTCTTGGGCGGTGGTCTGCCAATTATCCGATCAACCGCCCCGCTGTATACTATCGGACTACCATTTTTGAAGAGTTGGGTCTTCCCCTTTTTCAGGACAACCTTTGCAATACCTACCAAACCAACTCAAGTCATTAACCAACAATAAGAGGCCCAAAGACCTGCGCATATCTCACAGACATTAAATATGGTTTATCCAGTTTAACAGTCTGCTCATTGAAAATTATATTTATGTTAGCCAGGAGAGGGAGAGAAAGCAATGCAAACACTTATGTTGTGTTTGGTTGGGGGATTTGGGGAGAGATTTGGAAAGAGAAATGGAAAAGGTAGGTGAAATGTGAATAAAATATGTATATATTTCACATAGTTTCACACACCTTTTCCCTTTCCCTTTCCAAATCCCTCCCCAAATCCCTCAACCAAACACACCATTAAGCGACAGTTACGAGAAACATTTATAAGTTAGACATCGAAGCTTGAACTCTAACTATCAATAGCTGCTTGAGAGTGCATTCAATTTGGTGTTCGTGGAATTTTAACATTTGTACACACTTAAAAAATAAAAAATAAAATAATGTTTCCACCAAATTAAGAAATAGGTCAGCTTGTTGGTGCAATTTAGTAGAGCCCATGAAGGAGTGAGAAAAAGCATACACTTAAAAAATAATAAGCAATAAAATGCGTCTACAACCTTCTAGTGACAGGTTTGATTGTAAACCAACATGTTTGAGCTTTACTTATGCCAAGAAAGCATCCTTAGAAAGGATAAATGGGATAACTGATATAATTTAACGACATTCTTAAATTTTTCCTTCCAAGTAAAAAATTAAAACAATTATATAAACTGTATATTTAACTGGAAACAACACTAATGATCGTGAGGAGATTAATTAGTGTTGGAATAATATAGACAAGAGAAAATGTGTGCCTACTACCCTAAATCTAACGCATCATTAAAAATTAGTTTTGGATTTGGTCAATTATGTTGTTTTCCAATGTGTTAACAGCCACAAAACAAAATTCATTCCAGTTCTTTTCCCTTTCCAACCAAACACAAACACAAACACAAACACAGACACAGACTGAGAACCATGCATTTTAAATCAGCAATAAAATTGATTTCATATTGGTGCAAGTGCAAGTGATGTGGCCATAGCAACTAATTTCCTAGTTGAGATTGCAAGAGCACTATCCGTTACCAGATAGATAGATGTGGAAGTGAATTGGGAATTTCGTCACTGCTTCAGTTTGTTTTGTAGTTGAGAACTGGAATACATGAGAGAGAGAGAGAGAAGAGAGAGAGAGAGACCTTTGTGGGTTCGGTGGTCTGAAGCAATTTCGTGAAGAATGGGGGAGGTTGTGGAGGGTGAGGATGATGGAATGAGAGATAGACACTTCATCAGCCGCGATGCAGGGATCACCATGCTCATTACTTTCTTTGCCTATTTTTAGCCTAATTTTTTTGAGCAATTGGCTCAAATAGAGGGCGTACACGTTCCGAATTAGTTCGGTCAAACCAATAATGATCATATGATTTTGAGAATCAAATCAAATTATTATATTTGTAAAATTGGATTAGAATCAAATCAAAATAATGGTTCACTTCTAAAAGTTCTTATTTATGAGAATAAATTATTAATATCAGTAAAATAATTACTTAAACGGATCATATTTAACTCATGATAAAAATTAAAAATATTAAAGTATTACTCAACATTACATATCTATACCATCTTAATATTATTAAAATTACAAAAAATTAATTAATAAAAATAAAACTTGATATGATAATATTAAATGTTATATATATCTATATATCTTATTAAATAACACTTACGCATGGTTCAAGGACTGCTGCTATTTATTAACTATTATGTATATTAAATATTATATATATATATATATATTTATATACATATCTTTTAAAATTTGGTTCGATTCGGTTCGGTTTGTTTCGAATCATAACTTTTTTCATAAAATTTATTAATCGAATCATTTTTACGGTTGTCAATATTTCTTGAACCGAAATTGAGAATCGAATCAAGTCGTATGATTCAATTCGGTTCGATTCAAATTACTGATTTAAACGAATTTTGGAACTACCCAACTCAAATAGGACACGAATTCTATTTACCTATTTATAAAATACCTATCAATCTATCTATCTATACTATTATAAAGTGAACACAATTTATGGTGTCATGAAGCCATTTCTTAGAAATTTTTCTCAATTTTCTCTAAAATGACCTTAACCTTTTACACTTCCAACAGTTTTAATTAGGGGTAAAATGATAAAACAAAACAATCAATTTCACTTTCCCACTTCCCACTCTCCACGTCTCCTTATTGCAGTTACAATATACATCGAAATCCCCTCTGCATCTACATAACTCCCACACAGAGAAAACCCCAAACGAAACAACGATACAGACCAATCTTCCACAGAGATCTCCATGGGACACGGTACTTCATCCTTCACCTCTCCTAAAGACCCACTGCCTGTGCGAGGGCATCGATCTGACATCACTTAGCACAGCAAGGCATTCCCACGGGGGGACCCCGTCTGAGACATAGAGATGAATAACGGGTTTGCAGTCACTTACAAACTCCACTGCGACAAGATTGAGAGCAATCGCCATAAGACACGCTTGGCGAACTGCCAAATCAATTTCTGGTGAGATGAATTAATTGATTCACTCTCTAATTGCAGGTGAAAAAGGTCGCCATAGCAAAAAGCACAAATCTTCTTCCAAGGTTCTTCCATTTCCCCTATTTGTCTATGTTTTGATTTTGCTTTTCCTGTTTTTGTAAAACAAAATAGCGTTTTTTGTTTGCAGGAGGATCATAGGTCCACAGTTGTAGAAGACGATGAGTCCTATTATGTTGAGGATTTAGATGATGAAAGAGAGGGGGCTTTATCTTGGTGAGTATATTTTTATTTTATTTGAGATAATATAGAAGTATATATATCATATCAAATTTAGAAAAAAAAAATATGCAATTGAATAAATATTTTTATTAGTAGTGTTCCTTAATTTAATTTTTATTGACTTAATCGCATAATTTTTTTAAAAAAAATTTGCACACACATCGCGTGTGCCCGGCCGCTAGTGCTACTATATATGAACATTGAATTTGGTGTCCAAATTTTCAAACATTCTGCTCATGCTCATGTCAGGTAAAAGATTTTTATTTGTTAAAATAAACGTCATAAATTTTCTTCTATCCTTCTGTTACGTAGTACTCTCTTTTTAAGCCAAATGTCAATTTTTTAGGGAATTTGGTAATACACCCTCGGGGCATGTTTGATTAGGTAGATTAGAATATAGGATTGGAATTATTAATTTGTAGATCTAATTATCCTATGTTTGTTTTAACACTTTGGTTTAGGAATATTAATCTAATGGATAATTAATCCAACAAATTTGTAAGATTATTAGTAATGGGGGGTGAGATTATTAATCTAATGGATATTAATCCAATTGGATAGTGAATACCACACTAATTTAATAGGATTATTAATAATTCACTATTAATTTTGTGAATCAAACATGACCTCAGAGTTTAACTTGTCTTTCAAAATGACAAGAATTATATAAATCTTTTCAAAATCCCTTATTATTTTAAAACTTATTTATTTTAATATAATACCCTCATATATATAAATGTGTGTGTGTATATCAACTTGTAATCACTCTCTCATCTCAATCTCTCTTGTCTCTGTCTCGCATTTATCACTATTCTCTTTATCGGTGCCATCGTTGCTCTCCATCGGCACTACCGCCACTTACTATAGAACTCTTTCTCTACTGTCTTCATCACCACCATCATTTGTTGCATCCACAACTTCAGATATGAGATCATTCACGATTGTCGTCGCTGGGAAATGACGATTTGCGACGGTTCGCAAACCTCAAATATGAGATCCTTCACTCTCTCTCTCTCTCTCTTTGGTTTTGATGGTTTGTGCACTCTCTCTCTGTCTCTCTCTTCTTCTTTTTCTCTTGATCATCTGTTTTCGAACTCTGTCTCTCTATCTCTCTTTCTTCTTCTCATGATGCTCTGTTCTTTCAACAATAAAATTTTACTCTAGTTCATGACACAAAACTCTTCTGTAAAGCCATCATCCTAGTTTGTTCCAGAGTAAAATTTTACTTTGAAATACAATAAACTTTACTATGTAATTTTATTTTATTTTTAAAAAAAGAGAGTAAAATTTTACTCTGAATCCTATGATTTAAAGTAAAATTTTACTGTCATTAAGCAGATTAGTATGTTGTTAACTAGAGTAAAATTTTATTGTTATGAAAACAGAGTACATCTTAAATGAACGAACCAGAGTCAAATTTTTTCTTTTAGATCTATGAACAAACAAACAAAAAACTCTAATTTTTCATTACAATATCTCGATTTCTCATTTTTCTATCAAATCTAAGTTTTTTTTTTTTTTAAATTTTTTAATTTTTTATCTCTAATCTGAAATTATTGATCTCAAATATGAGTTCGTAGGTATTAAATCTGAGATGGTGGTGGTTTAACGGTAAAAATGGTGGTTGTCGGCTGACGGTGAAGATGAGCGACGCCGATAGACGATGAACAACCATTGGGTTGGTAAAGAGAGAGAGAGAGAGAGAAAGAGAGAGAGAGAGCTGTAAAAGAAATGAAAGAAAAAGAGGGTATAATGGTCAAATAAAATATTAAAATAATAAATTTTGTCTTTTATACAGAATTTTATAATTATAATGAGGTTTTGAAAGTTTTAATTTTTTTTTCCCTTTTAACAAGAAAAGGAAACTAAGAGGGGTTTATGGCCAAATTTTCTTTCTTTTTATCTAAAAAAAAACAAAAAAAAACAAATAGTAGTTAAAAGAGAGGCATAAGGTTTTAACCTAAGACTATCTCACAAATGACTAAAGAATACTTTCATTACTTAAACAATATAAAAAATATATTATGAATTCAAAATTAAAATTTATATTTTAAGTACATCCACACTCCTAATATTAATAAATATGTTTATGTTTATTGTTTTTAAAAGGATAAAGAATGTAAAATATGTTTGGTAAATATATTTTAAAAAACAAGGGGTGACTAAATGTGATTGTGGACAAATTATGGAAATTAAAAATAATGATTATATTGGTTCACGACCAAGAAATTAGTGGGCAAAAGTGATTTCTAATTAAAATAAGGTGGTGTGTGTGAGATGGTTAGGAAGTGATTGTCACCAATGATAGTCTGATTTGCAACAGGGGATGACCATAGAAGGCCATTGGCAATGCTAAGGGAGTGACTATAGAAATTCTTAAAAGGGTAATTAATGCATGACGGTGCCTATTATTTTTATTTGATGTTTTTAGTTATGACATTTTGTTTTTGGAATTTTTATTGATAAATCTATGTTAGAGTTGTTATAACCCATTAGGTCCATAAAGGGTTATTATAACCTGATTAGCCCCATATACTTTTCTTTTTATTCCATGAGGTCCATTTTACTAATTTTATATTTTTAACTGGACTATTATGCCCCTATGTATATATATTGTGTTGATACACATACCACGTTGCCTATTTTTTCGTTTATTCTATTTTGGTAGTTTCTATCTTCATGGTTTTGATCATCATTCTAATTCAGATGAATATGTTTCTATTTTTCATGCTCGTTTCAAGGCTTTGATGTGCTAGGGTTTGATTGTTGCTGTTGTAGTATGTGTAGACACCCCATTTTTGACTGTCCTCAAGACTTGGATATGTTTGCAGGTACATCCAAGGACAAGTTCAATTGCTCGTCGAGTATCCTAATTTCGCGGCGGAACGTCACAAGTTTGAGCTTTCCAAACCCTGTATTCTTTCTGTTACATTTTTGGACCATGTGCTGGTCCTTTCAGCATGCTTCTTGTGAGGCACTGTCGACCACCTTTTGGCCTTGCTGGCCATGGAATTGTCCCTGCCGGCCATCAATGAGGCACTGCCGGCCACCACTGATGGCCGGCAGAACACCTTGTCTCAGCAGATTTTGTGCTAGATATTTTGAGCCAGCTGGTTTTCACTAATCCTTCCTCCATGTATGGAGAGATGAAGCCCTTTCCAAGCTTGTTCAACAAGCTTTACATTGCATGCCTCTATATAAGGGGAGGCTCCTCCCCCTTTACAGAGGTTCAGCCACTTTAGAGCCAAGATATCTCTCTCCCTTTATATTGTGTGAGTTTGTGCCTTAAAGTGTAATTTCTCTTCATTTTTGTACTACAACACCTAGTAACATACCACTATCTTTGAGCTGAGGTTCTTGGGAGTGTTATTTGAGCTCTGAAAGTTGGTTTTTGCCTCAGAAGCTGCTGGTTTAGAAGTTGTGCTTCAAGGGTGAGTGTATTCCCCTTTTAAGCCTTTGTTTGTATACCATATTGGCCATCTTTGCATATTCTTTTAGGCCTTGCTTTCAACTGAAAAAAGTTCTGTATTTTAATGCTTTTGATGGTTGTTTAAGGCCTCTTTGGTGTTGAGGGTGTTCTACCCTCTTGTGTATCTTGTTTGGCCTTGTTTTGAGCCATCTCTTAAGGCCCTTTAGGCAATCTTTGTTTGGCCTTCTAACCACTGAAATCCAGTGGATTTTCAGTGGTAAAGATTTGGTTTTGAGGCCTCAAATGAGAGGGGGTGATCCCCTCTCCTCTTGTCATGTTTGTTTGTGTTATTGGCCTATCAAATGAGCATGTATTTCTATCCTCTTGAGGGTTAGTGTGAGCATGTTTTTGTGAGTTTTTAGGTTTGATATAACTCTATTCATGGCTGGTTTGGTCATCTCATGCATTCTTTTTCCACTTGTAGTGTAAATTTGCCATTTAGCCTTGTGTGTTCAATGCCATGATCCATCATGCTAGCCTTTTTTGGTTCTATCTCAGCATGTTTTCGGTGTTATTTTGGCATGATACAACTCTATTTTTGGTGGGTTAGAGCATCCCTCATTTGCTTCTTACACTTGTAGTGTAAACCTTGCTCACTAGCCTAATTTATTTGGTGTTTTGGCTCATTATTTTAGCATGTTTTGGCTCAATTCCAGCAAGTTTTCACTCATGTTAACATGTTTTAGCTCTGATTTGAGACCTCTTGGTTGAATGATGCTTGTTATGCATGCTTGTAGTGCAATAACTTTGCTTAGCTTTGAGTTTTGAGGTATCTTGCATGCTTGACTTAAGGTATTTGCATGTTTTGGCATCATTTGGAATGATATTTCAGAGCATATAGTGTTGTTACACTTCCATATTTTTCACTCTTTAAGTGCTCTTGAGAGTTGAGTTGTACCCTTATGCCTTATTTGTGAGCCATTGCATGAGCCTCATTTTCTTGCCTTTCAAGCCATCATCTCAGTCCATTTTGGCTACTGCTTTGGCCTGCATAAGGTCTGTTTGGGGCTAGTTTGGCCATTTGAGCATTGTCTTGCATACCTCTAGTGTAATACACTTCACTAGCTTTAATGCTTAAGCCTTGCAACGTGCATTACATGGGTTGTTTGCATGATTTTAAGTCATTTAGCATGACATTTCAGTGCTGGAACATATGCCATTATACTCCATGTTTCACTTTTTCAATGCCTTTGGAGAGTTGTGTCTTGTGCCTTAATCTTGCACTAACATGTATGCATGCTTGTCTAGTCCTTTAAGTCTCCATTTCAACATGTTTTGCCATTGTTTTGGGTATGATGTAACTCTGTTTTGAGCTGGTTTGGATGTTTAAGCATCGTGATGCATGCTTGTAGTGTCATTTTCTTCACTAGCCTTGGTGTTCTTGGCCCCTTAACATGTTATGCATGAGTGTTTGCATGATAGAGTCTTGTATGCCATCTTAACATGTCAAGATTAGCATGAGAGTTTTGCATGTCATGTTGTTTTTGTGCATTGCATTGTGTTCAACCCGATGTTGTGTTTGAACACAAGGTGGATTAGCTCATTTCATACTTGAAATGATGAAATGAGTCAATCTCCCTTGGTCTCCATTACCTTTGATTTCTCATGATAAGGAGATGGTCTTGGTGTTTTGTTTGTCATGCATTTATTGAATTTGCACATGTTGGATCTTTGGCCATCATGCATTGAGATGTGTGAGTGATGGTCTTGGATTCAATGATGCCTATTCCATTGATATTTTGAAGTGATATGGAGTGGCATAATGCGTACATACCCTTGGGAGACCCTCCATTTTCTCTATTTTGTGCTCTGCTGCAGCTTGGTGTCCCAGCACATCAGTGGCCGGCACCCTCTTATTTCTGGCCGGTAGCCCTTCATCCTTGGTCAGCAGTGTGCATATTTGGTTGGCAAAGGGGTCGGCAAAAGCTCCTCATGGCCGGCAGGCCACTGGTGCACTCCTCAGCACTGTTTTGGTAAGATCCAGCAGCTAGTTCTCAAGGACACCCTGCATACAGAGCCTCTAAAGAGCATTTGGAGAGCTTTTCGGGATGGAAATCAAGAGCATGCATCCTTCCTTGTCTAAGGCAGAGCTGAGGCAACCTGATTTAGTGCTTTACTTGTTGATTAGCATTCGGTGTTGTAACTTAATTAATTCATTTGATTAGTTAAAGTTTTATAATAATTAGTTGTAGCTAGTTATTCAATTTGGTTGTGTAATAATTAGTCTAATTAGATTATTAGATTAGTTGATTAACTTAGCATAGCTAGCTTAGCGTATTCATTCAGACCCTCCGTTGAGAGGGCAAATATTGTAATAAGGGTGCGTGTGTGTGATGCATGTCTTCCAACCCCCATTTCTTTCTCCTTTTTACTTATCAGTTTTCGATGGTTAGTTTTAGGGCATGTTTCAATAGCATCCTTAATGCCTAGCATGTTTGCATTCATTTCATTGCTGTCTTGCATGCGCACCGGGCCTCGGCAGCATTGCATTCAAACGCATTGTGTTTTCAATAGCACTTCTTTGATACGTGTTAACACAACATGTTATCAGTAAGTGTTTGTTAGACACCCGGCAGTTTTTGACCGTAGCTTTAAGACCTGTGGGCGTTACTGATGGTTTACTTGGTGGTGAAAGATGTGCAGAGCAAAAGGTTCGATTTCTTTCCGCAGGAGAGAGAGTCATCATCCAAACTCACACCCGCTTTTAGGACCAAAACTATTTTGAATGGTTTTTAGACCTTAAAGACCTCTTTCAAAATATTTGTTGAAACATAAAGTTCCTACGGTATGTTTCGACGCTCGGATTTGTTAAATGTTGCGCTTTTTCGGTAAACGAGCAGGACAAAGGTGAAATGAATGGAAGAGGAGATGAACTCTTTGAAAATTTTCAAAAACCTTGTTTAATGGGGTTTGGAGTTGAAGAAAGAGGAGAAAGGAAAGAAAACTCTGTTGAGGAAGAAGATGGGCATGAACCGTTGAGGAGAGAGTCGGGCAACCGACTCGCTAAATAGGCCTATCCTTTTGTTGCATGGATTTAAGTTTATGAGCACCACGTCGAAAGAAAAACTTCCCTGGGGCTTCTTTTAGACAGCAAGAATGACTGAAATGAGTTCATATGAAGGAGTTGCCATTTGAAGTTGGACCTTACAGAGCAGAATTTTACAGTCGGCCACAAATGTGCACGGTCGGCCATCAAAGTAGCAGATCGGCAACTAAATGGCCGGTTTGGCCAGAGTGACCAAAATTCAGAATTTTTTGAGATATTTCTTCTCCAACTTTTTAGCAAGCTCCAGCGTTCCTAACTCAGATAATTTTTGACCAAAAGCTCTTGAATTGCTATATTTGAAACCATAATATCTCAATATTTTTGGAGGGGTAGAACATTTTGACAGTTTTGAAGAGCTTTCTCTCACTCAAACTCCCTCTCTCTTCTATAAAAATTTTCCAAGAGCAAATCTTTGCCTCTCTCTCTTGCCCCTTTTGTGCATAGAAGTGAGAAACACACTAGTTTGCCTAGGCACCTTCAATCAACTTTGTTGGGCTCAAATGACCTTCCAACAGCCCAAAAACAAGTTCCAAGGGACCTCAGCCCATAGATATGCAACTTTG